>JAODOY010001130.1:0-13109 GCA_025399855.1 Forbesichthys papilliferus
CCCTTCGCCAGCCTCAAGGCTGCGCCGCTCGACGCATGAATGAGGCGTCTGAATGTTGGGAGACGGCTGGCGTCCCCGGGGTGGGGTCAACGGGGATCGCGAGGCAGGGCGGAAGGTGGAGCGATGGAACGAGAGGAGGGAGGGAGGGGGAGAGAGGGATCAAGGAAGAGAGCGGTGGAGTGAGATGATGGATGGAAGAGGGCGCGTGGGGGTGCTGTGACAGATACTAGCGTGTGACTGTTGGCTCGGGGGCAAAATCACTCATCGCCTCAGTTGAAGGAGAGGGTCTTGACTGTGTGTTTGTGTGTGTGTGTGTGTGAGCGTGCACAAGCGCGTGCATAGATAAAGATACTGCACATGATTGTGTGTTTTTGTGTGTTTGTGTGCATCAGAGCGACACAAGCTGTTTGCAGATTGACGGTGAGGTGTTGACAATATTGTCCTGCAGGTGAACCTTCCAGGAAAAACAAACAACCGGAAGGACGGACAGAAAAACTGACAGAAAGACGAAAGCCATTTTCACATATGAATACGGGACCATGTCTGGAGAACCAGTTAAGAACCAGCTGAGAATTCTCCCGACAATGACCGGACATTACACAAGTCAAGTCAAGTCAGTATATTTATAAAGCACATTTTAAAACAGCCAATGCTGACCAAAGTGCTGTACACATCAATGCAAGTAACAACACAATGCACAATACACAGACAAGACAGTTTTAGCATAGTGTCCCAGAACTTTAGCCTTAACTTAACGCTGAAGAGTATAAGTGTGTCTTTAAAAGAGATTTAAATGCCAGTGAGCTGGCATGCAGGGTAACGTCTGGGCCAACTGATTTGTAAATGATGGTTAGAATATACAGCCACTCTAATGTCTAGATACTGTAGGTCTACATCGTACATGTGGTAATGATCTCATGCGGTCAAGCATAACACTAAATACAGATATACTGTTTACATATTAAAGGTAAATGGACTGCATTTATATAGCGCTTTTCTAACCTTTCTTTCTAACCAATATTTCCTCACATTCACACGCCAATGCCATGCAAGGCGCGACCAACCACCGGGAGCAGTTAGGGTTAGGTGTCTTGCTCAAGGACACCTCGACACTTGGTGAGGAGTTAGCCGGGATCGAACCAGCGACTTTTTGGATGACCTGTCTCCCCGCTCTACTCACTGTATGGGCGGTCGGTCATTCTTGCTAACTTCAAGCTCAAATCATGACAGTACCGCTCCGCGGTCCTCGGTGGCATCTCACACGTCGGAATGCATCGTGAAGCAAAGTGTAGCGCAACGGCTTTGTTGATAGGAGCGGTGTTCGCCACTTTGTTTATGTTCCTATTTACGGAGCCAGGGCTGTGTAGAAGTATCAACATATTTTTTCCAACACACACAGAGAACGATAATCTAGCGAAATGCGAAGCGATATTTGTTGATTTTGACAAAAAGTGTATCAACTTACAATAGCTAACAATACCTTGAACGGTTAACACAGCACAGTGTGATTCAGAAGAGCATAAACATGATCTGCATTCTAATACGGTATATTAGGCTCTGCCAAGACATTTAGCCCTAGAACCCACATACGGCATGAGCCGTGCACATCTCACAATCACGTGCATGCTCACGAAAGCCTCCTCACAAACACACACACACACACGCACAGAAATACTTTTTACATTGTGTAATGTGTTGGTTTATGTAAGTGTGGCACACCCACTCACTGAAAGTTGACAGTCTTTAAGAGAGTGAGATAAAGATGGGAGAGAGAGAGAGTGAGAGAGAGAAAGAGAGAGAGAGAGAGAGACTGAGAGCGAGCAGCAGTGAGAGGAAACTGAATGACAGATATAGAACCATATGGTGGCATAAAACAGGAAGATACAATGTGAGAGAGTGATAGTAATCCAACAGTGAGTGAGTGAGAGATAGAGAGAGAGAGAGAGAGAGAGAGAGAGAGAGAGAGAGAGAGAGAGAGATGAGGTCCATCTCCATTTTAACTTGAGTTACACTGGTTGCCATGCAGTGTATATTTAGCCCCAAATAAATGCATTCTTTTCTGGATACAGTACGTGCGTGTGCACATTTCAGCGCACTTAAGATCATGTTTATCTATGCCATCCACCCATCCACCGTCTTAGTCTTTGATCGGATAATCAGCATCTTTCAATTCTATCCTATTCTATTCCAGAGGATTCCCTCCTCTAGCATAATACAGTGTTCAGTCTGCTCCCAGTGAGGCATAAGCGCTACACTCAAGCACTCCTCTGGCCCATATGTTTGTGCTCGCGTCTGCCCTGCAGCACAGACTGGCAATGCATCACAGGCAATGTCACTGGGAACAATCCTCCTAGAATCCTCCTAGAATACACATACAGTTGTTTTTTGTTACACTGCCTTTGCTCAGGTGTGAAACCATGACGGCACCAGTCCCTTGCGTACATGAGTGCTATTGTACAGTGTTCATAGGGTGAAAACTTCTCTACCTCTGCTCCAAATACTACAGTGAATTGGGGCTGCACTTTGAGGTTCTGGGTGCCCTATAGTCTCACAGAGCCAGCCTATATACTTACATAAAGTCTGGGACACAGCGCTGGGTAACTGTGTTCTTCTTTACAAGAGAGGTATTTTGATTGACAAACACCACAACCTAACTCAATGAACAAGTCGGACGTCAAACTTACAGTGTGGAATTTGTTGAAAGCATAAACAACATTGGCAGTTTACATGTCTTTTAAATCTTAGTATGCTACGGTTACTGCATAAAATAAATAGAACATTTTAACTGAGTAAATAATGCACTGTACTAGCGCCGCTGTTAAATTAGGGATACATACTTGTGACAACAGCCAATGGCAATCGACAGTATCACTTCCCGAAAGATGGTGTTGGTCTTAAACGGGTTAATGTATCAGACGTTCACCACATAGTTGCTTATGTGACGTAGCGCTAATGGACAAAAGAGGCTCTGACTAGGGGCCCTATAACACAATTACAAGCCACTGTGTGGCATTTTGGGCTGACAACACTACTAGCATTACAAGCATTATTAATAACTTACATCTAAATAATAATATAATTATTTATATTTTAATAATAATTATTATTATTTAGTTACATCTAAATAATAATGGTGGATCCTTCGTTAGCACACCCGTAAGGTCCCGGAAGCCTGAAATATCTTGCCACAGTCAATAACTCAAGTCTAAACTAGTTATATTACACCGTATGATAGAGCTATGATTGTCTCCACAATGAGCGCATTTTTCGTGTGTGTTATAATTAAATAATTTCACAAAAGGCATGGTCAGGTTTGATGATAAGCACACACTATAAATAAGTCTACAGTGCTTTCTGTCCCAAAGGAATGGGAAATTAGCACTTCACACGCCAAATGTGCCATTAGTACAATAGACTGTATGAGACACAGAAAATGTCAAGTGTGCTCAAGGGATTTGCACTGTACCAGCGGGGAAGACTTCTCCGTCTCTCCTCCCTCGTTATTTATCTCACCCCCTCACAGTTGAATTGCACAGAAAAACTTTAATTGGCTCTATTATATGAACATTATAACTAAAGCGAGTGGTACGCATACATACATTAGTACGTAAGATGAGAATAATTTAGCGTTGTGTAAATACTGTATTTTGCATTGACCACAAACTCGAGTGCAATAATAGCATTCTGGCCCGGTCAATAAGAGCCTTTCTATTGGATAAACCATGTCACATGCCAAAGCCAATGAGCTTTGATGTCGGAGTTCCACAGCATAAGTAAGGTGACGTGAGGGTGATAACTGTTTTTATTCTGGACAGCTGTGTGTAGCAGGGCACACTGTACTGCATGAAGCCTCATCTGTGTGTTTGTGTTAATAAATGGCGCGCTCGTCAGCCCCTTGTGGAACATTGGTTTCCGGACGAGTAAAACTGACAGGCTGTCATTAAGCAGCTCCTGACAGGTTCACCTGCCCCTCTTTAAAGCCCGCCTGTCCTCTCATCTGCCTGCTGTTGGCTCTGCCTCTCTCCCGTCTCCCTCTGAAGCTGCTGCGTGACAACAGCTCCCCATGCCGCTTCCATTTCCTTTGCTCCTTTTCATCTCTTTCTCTCTCTCTCTCTCTCTCTCTCTCTCTTTCTCGCTCACTCTCTCTTTCTCTGGATGTCTCCTTCTTATGTGTTCACCCATATTTTCTCCTGCTCTCAATTCCCATTTTTTACTATTTGTGACTTAGTTTCTGTCTGTCTACCTGCATGAACTATTTTACTGTTTGTGTGTGTGTGTGTGTGTGTGTTTGAGTCAGTCATCCCTGGGCCAAGGAGGGCCCTCAAACCTTTAAACCTGAGACTGCGAGCAGAGGCATCCTCTGCACGGCACTTGCATCGGAAACAAACAGATTAAAAGATGTTTGCAAAGTGAAACTCCATCCATCTATATCCGCTTATCCGTAGTCGGGTCGCGGGGGCAGCTCTCCTTCCTCACGGATGGCCAAGCTTCTCACCTTATCTCTAAGGGAGTCGCCCGGCACCCTCCTGAGGCCGCTTGTACCCGTGACCTCATTATTTCGGTCATGACCCACCCGTCATGACCATAAGTGAGGGTAGGAACGAAGATTGCCCGGAAGATCGAGAGCTTTGCCTTCTGATAAAGTGATTGTAGTACCGCTCCCGCTTCTCCAATATCCCACTCAAATGTCCCCTCACTCGCGAACAAGACCGCGAGGTACTCACTTGGGGTAAGGTCTCATTCCCTACCCTGAGCAGGCACTCCATCAGTTTCCTGCTGAGAACCATGGCCTCAGATTTTGCAGTACTAATCCTCATCCCAGCCGCTTCACACTCGGATGCGAACCAATCCAGTGAGTGCTGGAGGTCACGGACCGATGATGCCATCAGGACCACATTATCTGCAAAAAGCAGCGATGAGATCCTTAGGCTACCAAACCCCTTTCCACCACGACTACGCCTCGATGTCCTGTCCATGAATATCACAAACAGGATTGGTAACAAAGCGCAGCCCTGGCGTAGACCAACCCCAACTGAAACAAGTCCGACTTACTGCCGAGAAGTCGCACACAGCTCTCGCTTTGGGCATAAAGGGATTGGATTGCCTTCAAAAGGAAACCCCTCACCCTATATTCCCACAGCACATCCCACAGTATCTCCCGGGGAATACGCTTTTCTCCAGAGCCACAAAATACATATAGATCGGAAGGGCATACTCCCTGAGTAGTGTGATACCCCTGTAATTGGCACACACTCCCTGGTCCCCCTTTTTGAAGAGGGGAACCACCACCCAGACTGCCACTCCTTTAGCACTGTCCCCGACTTCCACGCATGTCATCCAAGACATCCCCTCTACATTAAAAGCTTTTAGCATTTCTTGTAGTAGTAATTTTTCAGGGCAAAGGATGTCTCTTCGCACAGAAACATCCTTTGCAAAACACTTTTGCATTGGAAATGAGCAGATAAAAATATGTTTGCAAGGTGAAACTCATAATAATAATAATAATAATAATAATACATTTTATATCCACCTTAATAACGATGCCTTTCAAAGCACTCTAATATAAAAATTTTTGTTTCAAATAAAAAGTGTATAATAAAGTGCTTAATTTCTACGAACTAAAGTGTTTTTTTATGAATGAGATATAAAAGATAAAAGGGTTAGAATCGTCATAGAAAACTGCATGAAGTGTGTTGCATGTGTTGCATGGGAGCCTGTCAGCTTGTGGTCAAAATAGAGCACAATCTCAAGAGGAACACACGGAAAACCGACAGCGACTGTATGTGACAGACGGCAGACATAGAGATTGGGAAGGACTCAAGTCAGAGATCCACTGAGACAGCCAGACGGTGAGACCATCAAAACAAATACTGTATCATCACACTAGAAGAGGTCAACTAAAAATGTCCTGCCCCAGAGAGAGATTTTTGACATCTGTGTCAAGAAATGCAGATCGGAGCCCTATTTGTGCTTGTGCCAGGCACTGATGCTTGTTAAGTATGAGCATGTCAGAGATGCATTCTGTATAGCTTTGAGACAGAAAACATATCACAGCATGAGAGATGCATGCTATGTTGTGAGTGATGAAGCTGCAGCCAATCATACCAGGAGAAGACTTATATGACTATCATACACATACAGTACATAACTCAACGTTTGAACAGTCCGTAAGTTCAGTCATTTAAATCGATTATAGAGCTAATAATAATAATAATAATAATAATAATACAAATTATTATTATTCAAAAGACAAATACATAAAAACACATAAAAATATGTTAGTCTTATAACTGAGCATAGTGTTAGTGCATGCAGGCCACATAGTCAAACTTAGAGCCTAGATTATCTTCTGATCTCAACCACCTGAGACGGTTGACATCTGATAGCTGATTTACATGCATTGGCCAAAATGTGCCTTATTGCTAATGCTGCATTCACATGGAAGACGGCAGACGGAGAACCGGATGTCATGTTCGTGGATGAGAGCAGGATGGCAAAATAGGTTTAAAAATGCCAATGGCAAAGGGCATGCCGTCCAAAGATAAAATATTTAAGATGTTCTCCTTCGCGACCTGTAGTGATGAGTCGGTCACGAACAAATCGTTCCAAGTTTTACTGACTCGGCATGCGTGATTCCTTTGCGTTTCTTTTATTCTTTAAGAGAGTGCTGCCACCGCACGGATCGCCAAAGAAGAATCGGAGCAGCTGGGGCGGTATTGCATTCACTACGGCACCGTTGTGACAATAAGAGAACAGTTTTCGTCCCTACCCTCACCTAATGTCATGAAGGTTGGGTCATGAACGAAAGAATGATATTGGGAGTACAAGTGGCCGAAATGGGTTTTCTCAGGAGGGTGGCTGGCTTCTTCCTTAAAGACAGGGTTAGGGAATAGGGAAGCCAAGTCATTTGTGTTGGAACTCGGAGTAGAGTCGCTGCTCCTTTGCATGGAACGGAGCCAGTTGAGGTAGTTCAGGCATATGGTAAGGATGCCCCCTGGGCGCCTTCCCACGAAGGTGTTCCAGGCACGTCCAGCTGGGCGGAGGTCTCGGGAAAGACCCAGGACTAGGTGGAGAGATTATATCTATAACTGAAGGAGGAAGAGTTTAATCATTCTTATATTAGGGTTTAGACTAAAGCAGCATTCCTAAAACACATTTTTACACATATGCATATGCATTGGCAACATTTAATTACTGTAATGTTATTACAGGGTAAAGTTCCCAAAAAAGGTATCGTTCGGTACTGGTACCTAGGGTTGGGTAACGAATCAGGGTTCAAAGCTTAAGCCACGCTAAAACAGTTAATATAGTTTTCTAGCGTTATGAGCCTACAACATTATTTGTATTTCTACATTTTATTACACTAAGCTTTGCTAACAAAGATCTAAAAATAGATAGTTTAACAACGATAGGCCTATGCTTTAATTCAAAAGGTTGACAACGCATGTAACATTGTCCAGGCCATTACATGACCATGAACTGAATTACCAGAAGATAGGAATTCATGAAATGAATGAGAATTATACAAATTGGATTAAATTCTAAATGGAAAAAGAGACATTAAAAAAGATTAATACTGTAAGTAAATGTGATTTGTTTATTTACCTACCTTTGTAAACTGTTCTTATATAGTTCTATGCTGTATACTTACAGTATGTAATTATAATAATTAAATGCATTTATGCATACATTTATAGAGGCTATTCTTGTTTGTCTTATTTTTTTATAAATGAAGGGGAAAAAAAACCTTATCCTAATCCTGTCAGTGTCACCAACATTTACATTGATTTGACTGAATATAGCCTAAATGAAAAGTTATGAAAGTTTCCCTCTTGAAACACTTTGTATTTCTTCTCCCAAAAATATTGGAATCAGAACCGGGAATCGATAAGAACCGGATTCGATTAAATTCAAACAATACCCAACCTTTCTGTTACCGAATTCGAGTACCGTACCGGCGACGATATCCCTTCAAAGGTGAATGGTACCCAACCCTGCAACCCACCCTACCCCTCCATTTATGCTTTGTCTGTGTTAATCAATGTATGATGTCATTGATGCTTGCTCTGTTCTGTATCCTATTGGGGGTCTTTTGCTAGACTCTTGAGGCCATCCTTATCTCGCAAGCTTCAGTTTGACTTCAGGCTGGTAAACCTAGTTTGTATCCAATCAGCGCTGCATTGTTAGCTACGGGTGCGGTTTGGGTGTGACGAAAGTGACTTGAAAAAAGCAATGGTGGGTCCTACAGAAATGAACGTACTAGGTACGTAGGTAATGTGATATGCATCAGTTTTATTAGAATGTGTTAGAAGAGCAAAGGCTTTTTTCAATGGCAAATATGTTTTCACTCTTTCAACTTTTCCACTGCAAGAGATGATTTAACAACAGGCTCTGCTAGGTCACAGGTTCATCCAATCACCTGCCAAGTGTTTTTTGAAAGTGCCTGCCCTTTAAAACACGTCTCTTTAGATGTATTGTGTCTAAAAGACAGATATCTGGCTTGTCAGGTCTTTTGCTGGTCCCCCTGCTGTCCACACCAAATATAATGAACTGCAATGCAAATAAAAGACATTATTTTGACTAATAGTAGTCTGACTAAAATGTAATTATGTTATACTACACAGTCAGCAGTGATATTCTATATTGGTAGATAGGCCATGGATTTTCCCCTTACTTCAAACTCTTTTATTCTGCAGTGTGCGACTCCACAATCATTGTTCATTGGCCTTGATTGTCTGCTGGCAGACAGCTCTAATGAGAGGATGACTCCAGCTTCACAACACAGCGATCAGACTTATCAAGAGAAATGACGCAAGAAAAGCAAGCCCATTAGCTGCCTGAACGCACGCACACGCACACACACACACGCAGACACACACACGCACACGCAGACACACACACGCACACGCAGACACACACTCACACACGCACACACACACACACACGAAGACACACACGCAGACACACACACGCACACGCAGACACACACTCACACACGCAGACACACACACGCACGCGCAGACACACACACAGACACGCACGCAGACACACACGCACACACACACGCACACACACACACACAAAGACACGCACACCGCAGACACACGCAGACACACACACACACACACACGCAGACACACACACACACACACACAAAGACACGCACACTTATTTTAGGTTAATCACATCCCTATCCATCTGTCCATGTGTTCTGTTAAAGCTGTTGACTGTTTTCATTGCATGCTCGCGTATTGTTCATGTTCATTTCCTAATGTTTCAAACTACTATCTGTGATCAGGTGGTCGTCGTAGAGGCGATACACTGCTGAATGAAGTGAGAAAACACGGTCGTCACAGCGACCACAACGGCACTTCGGAGACCGACCAGAATGCAGTGAGAATCCCCTTGAATCATTTTATCCTTAAACAAGAGGAAAACACATATCGGTGACCATCTGTCGCTCTCGCGCATCCACCGTCCCGAGCAAACACTGCCTCCTCCTCCTCTGTCATCCTTCCTTCTGGGATTCCAGCAAACTAATGTCTCTCACTCCCAACATGTTTTAATGAATCGCTGTGACAACGATGACATCAATGGCAGCAACATAAACGAAACCTAATTCAGTCCTCACCTTTCACCACTAAGACCCTCCATGCTATACAACTGTGTAATCCTTACATAGGAGAACAGCTGGCAGAGAGAGAGAAAGAGAGAGACACAGAGAATTCATATATTTTCCTCCCTAGGCCAAAACCACTATGGCAACAATCTGACAAACTCCATAGGAGGCATAGTGTATCTCTGTGTGCATGTGTCTGCGTGCGTGTGCGTGTGTGTGTGTGTGTGTGTGTGCGTGTGCGTGCGTGTGTGTTCAAGTGTGTTTATTCGCTGGGAGGCTATGGTCTCCCAGCGGCCATGTTCCCTCTTCCAGCCATTACTTAACCGACCAGCAGCAAGCTATTTCCACCACACTGAAAACGACATGACAGGTGGTACAGTGCGGCATTTCCCGAACTGCTGAGACACCGTGCGTCAACTGGAGCGCAGGGAGAAGACTAATACAGTATGTGAGATTCTTCAGAGGTAGAAGGGCATTGATTTGATCTTATCAGTGAAATCGCTGAGGCTGGTATAAAGCCGTCCGAGAGACCGGCATTGTAATCTCGTCGGCAGGCTCGTATCATTTTCAGCCAGCGAGCGAGGGAAACAGAGCTTGCCCGTGAAATTGGGCAACAAACTGGTAAAAGTGCTGCATCAGTTGTTTTGTTTGAACGTTTACGCATTACACACGCTGGAGCCATATACAATACAGGTACAATACGCTCAAAAACAAGCCACAACGATGAGTTTGTCTATTTTGCTGGTTGGTGGAACAGGAGTTTAGGAGGGTCAACCTCCTCCATCTGGTGAGTGGCACACTCGCTCCTCTCTTAGGGGGGGGGGGTTCTCCTCCACCGTGGCTTTGCGAGCGCCGCGCTCATTCTGGTCGTCGCCTTTGGTTTCCAACTGCCTGGGAGCCATTGTGACTTGAGACCGCTGTGGCTGTTACATGCTGTTACTCCCGTCTGCTGTGATAACAACTCAGCTAATTAAGAACGCAGCAGCCACCGCCACAGAACATGGAAACTCTTGACAGGCCGCCAGGATAATTCAATTGTCGCACGTTCCCCTAGGCACGTCCTTATGCAATCACGTTGAAGTTCACCTATTTATTGCTGAGCGCCCCATGTGAATTCATGGCCGTGGCCACGAGATCGAAGCGGCACCTCCTATTTGCGGCGCAAAGGTCACGGATAGGAGGCGCCGCTTCGATCTCGTGGATTTTCTCCAAGACAGCCAAGATTACACGATGCGTTTGACTCAAATTACAACATTTAACCACGCTGTAATTAAGAAGAAGGCAACCGTCTTTTTCCACTTTTATGTAATTTGAAACCATTAAAACAACATTATGTTAACTGTCTGTAAGCTGTGGCTTATGTACAGTAAAATATACTATATGAAGATGTACTCTGTTGTGTCATAGAGGTGTAAGCATCACTCATGTCATTTACATTGAAGAATCGTGTTTGGAAGACAGCTGATATTTGAACTAAAACAAGCTGCTTTGATGACAGCAGTGACTCTGCATCACATTGCATCACATTGCCCCCTTTAATTACTCATCATCCAATCACACGCTGTGTGTCAGTGAGGTAACCTCCACGCCCTTCATTGTGTGGAAGAGAGGTTTACCCAGCAGGCGATGATGTGGGAAGCTACAGCCACGGTGGGTGACTGACGCTGGCTCATCTCCCAGGCACCCGAGAGCAGGCCAGAGGACGGGGAGCTAGAGAGGAGCAAGGCGCTTGGAGACAGAAGGAGAAGAGTCAGGCGGCAGGAGAGTGATAAAAAAGAGAAGACATGGAGGGAAACGCAAAGGGAGGGTGTAAGATGAAGAAAAAAAAAACACGTCAAAAACACTGACGCTTAACGAGCGGATGACCGAACAGAGCCGCAAATGAATGGAATGCCCTCGCCGGAGAGCGTGCACACGCACTATGAATGTGCACATGCTGAAAAGACTGTAGATAAGACAGGAAAACATAGAAATTGGATTTTCATCTCACTTCTATCGATCGCCGTACAGGTCTGAGGTCTGACACGGCGGCAATAAGATACTTCGTAGCGATTACAATGTTTTTTTTTGCCACTGCGCAGGCGGTGTGGCGTCAAGAGGGAGAGGGGGGGGAATGTTTTAAAAGCGGAGAAGGCCTAAAATAAGTGGACAGATTCTGCCAGCCAAGGTGGGTGGACAGGATCTGGTTTCACATACACAGAGATAGAAATGGAGACAATGGGGAGAAAATAAAGAAAGCGCTACTGAAATAACGACACAAAAATACAAGAGGATTCAGAAAAATAAAACGCTTACGAGGTTTACATGGGTCCGGTAGAGAAGTGTACACACGCACACACACACTCCAAATGTCTGGCTGTGACATCACGTAGGGTTCATTTTAATATGAGAAGAGGATTGTGGGAGTATTCGCAAACCGGGCATCGAAGATGATAGGAGAACAACTAAATTCCATGCATATTTTTCCTGCGAATGTGTGTTCTGTAGCCTCTCGTATAAGTAGACTAGGTCAAAGACAAAACGATAGATTTGCATGAAAGCCATCAAATCTGGTTAACAAACACTTCAGTATATTCATGACAGACAACTTCTCCGTCGGGCACCACAGCGTTGCGTGCATACGAACGCATATGAAGAGCAACGTGACAAATGTGCTGGGGACGGTTCCAAGTGTAAGATTCATATGCTGTACATAAACAGCCTAACGACGTTCAATCACACGATAGGGGACAGAGCTGGACGTATGTACACAGAGCAGAACGGGTAAACATTGCAGTGCAGGGAGATCAGGCAGTATAGGTCCTTCATTGTCTCCTTCCAATTAACTTGCCTTGCCGCTTCTCACCCCTTGTTTTCTGGACTGTCTGTCTCTTCCCATGTCTGTCTGTCCTGTGGTCTCCATTGCTGGCTGGCTGTGACTGACAGTAACCACCTCTGACAAACAGGTGGGCAGTGGCACGCTGTGGCATGCACACACATATTTTTACCCACATTACACACACACACACACAGTAATGTAGCCAGCAATACAAAGTATGTGGAAGAGCAAACAATAGAGGTGATATTGCGGGCTGGCTGTGAAGACCGACTGGAACGGGAGAGGGGGGGCGAGCAAGGATTAATTACAGGGAGGGGAGGGGAGAGAGGGAGCGACAATACACTAAATAACACAGGAAACACAGGAGGAGCAGGTGCAGGGAACGATGAGTCCAATAATATTCAAATATGTTCTTTGTTTTTACATTTAAAATACATCCGAATACACTGATCTCAGAAATAGGAAATGTAGACTGTAGAGATGTCATAACTGGTTCATGAGGTTGGCTGAAGAGTTGTTAATGAGGATGAGTAGAACGAGAAGGAATGGAATTATTCTGAATTTATATAATATATACTCACTATAGTCCATGAGTATACACTAACCTAAAGGATCATTAGGAACACCTGTTCAATTTCTCTTTAATGCAATTATCTAATCAACAATCACATG
>JAODOY010001131.1:0-13108 GCA_025399855.1 Forbesichthys papilliferus
CAACTCATTTGAGGAAAGAATGTGAGTTTTCATAGAAAACATGAAATTGTCTGGGTGACCCCAAACTTTTGAACGGTTGTGTGTGTGTGTGTGTATGTATATGTGTATGTATGTGTATGTATGTGTATGTATATGTCTGTGTATATATATGTATATGTATGTGTATATATGTGTATATGTATGTGTATATATATATATATATACACACATTAGTAAAAAAATCTATAATAAATGTTTAATAGGCTATTACACAAAGGTGGTTTCAGATACATTTTAAGGAATGACATCCAATTATGGAACACTATTAGCAGTTTCTACTTTACCAATGTGTCATTTTATTAATTCTATATAACCTAACCTCTAGGTAAAACTAAACCAGTTTTTTTTTTTTGTATTTAAAATGTCTATGATGTACATGTGTAGAAATGTGCATTTTAATGTCTTTACTGCTTCATACCCTAGGTCTCCTTACCATGGTCATCCTGCGCACGTGAAGTGATGTGGTCCAAGATAAATTAGGGCAAAGATGAAGAAACACTTAAACCCAAGCTTACAATATGCTTTAATGGGTTGTGATGACTGTCAGGGAGTGGGGAATGGAGTATCTTTTTTAATTTCACCCACTCCCCAAAGACAAACATAGCATAACTTTAAATGTCAAATTAACACCATACTGAACTGATGCAAACTGAGATCTCCACTGTCAGACAAAGGTGTGGTATTCTCAAAGGCGCTGCCCTTATTTGGGGCCCTGAAAAGGGCTTGTTAACAAACATAAGGGCATTCAATTTAGATGTTTCCTGTGTCTGTACTTTCATTGCCATTAACTGCAACACAATATGGCAAACTTGAATACAAATTGTGTCACACACAAGCACTATTCATGTACATAAAGCCATCAAGTTTGTTATGATCCTGTAACCACCCCATATGTCAAATTAACATTTATAGACTGACTGCATTCAGTAATTTGCAATTGTGAATATATAATTTTTTTTTCCATCAATGATTTAGAGAAAACATCTTATGGAATGACTTGACAATTATTTGTTGTACCATATAATTGCTCCATGTTTAATAAAGTGAACACAGATTGGCAATGTGGATAAAGTAGGTCTTGCATATACAGAAATAAGTATGAATCTTTAAAATCCATTCTAATCACGGATGTTATCAGCAAGTAATTTCTAGTGTAGGCTCTGCATTACTTTTTTAAGCAAAGCATGGTAGAAATAAACTAACGTAAATCTAAATTAAACTTAAGGTTACTGCATAGAAAATAAATAGTTTATTTTAGAAAATCAAAGGACAAGCATACCACAGATGCTACCCAGATCCTTAATACTTGAGAATTTCAGGTTTAATACTTTTCAATCATAACCAGGATCAAACTATACCAATCAAAATAACTTTAGAAAACATTTAAACTATGTTGATAGCAGAGCTTAAATATTAACCCATTTTCTAGAATTGAAGACAATTATAAAAAAAATGTTAAAAAGCGGGGCACTGATAATATTGATCCATCACTTTTCACAGAAAGGTACTCTAGACATATACAAGACATTTGGAACAACCACTTGTACAACTGAAATCAAACTAGTGTAAAAGTTATTTTAGATGAGATATATAAATGTAAGTTTTTTTTTTTTTTTCCCTGCTTACTCCATGTAACTTTAAAGGCTTGATAGTATGACCACAGCGGTAACATCTACCAATTCAAAAATGATATTCTCTGCATTCCTACCATAACAGCCTGAATAACACATTTCAGCATTGACCTTAGTGTTTATATCCCAACAGTGGCAGCCATCTAATTATGTGATTATCTGCTTGGTAAACATATTGCCTAAGCAATGGGCAATTAACATTTCTGACAAACAGAAGAGCATAAGTGCAAAAATTAGACCAGTTACCAGCCTATACAATAACATCAAATTATACCATACATGTTCTACAAAAGAGTGGATGGAGAGAAAAGCTTTATTTTTTTGCTGTTTTTTTTTTGCGGTTAAAGCCTTGTGCCTGCATTCACCTCACACAGCCAATTTCCAATTAAAACTGATATTAGACAGTTAAATATGTACATACTTACAAAGCAGGAAAATAAGTTAAATCCTTTCATACAAGACCTGCAGACTATGTCCATAGAAAGGCCCGTGGACAAGTTCTCCAGCAGGGTCGACACATCCAAACTTTTGTCCAGTGCTTGTAGTCTCTCCAGTGAAATTACTGGTGTAATACAGCATGTGCAGGATATACATACAGAAACATATCTCTAGGACTAAGCACCGTAAAAGGTCTCCAACTAGCAGCTGGTGCTTATAGTGTCCAATCCTCCACTGTAACCAGTCTTGCCCGTGCCTGTACAAACAAAGCACACATTCCACAGTTCTCGTTTCCTTTAATTCAGGCATAAATAAACCCTCCAAACTAGCACAAAACCATTTTTCAGAAAATCCACTTCATCTGAAGTTAGACGGTAGAGGGCCTGTGATGGAATCTTTTTCTGATGGAAACGGAGGGTGGGGAGGTATTGCCCCCCTTTAGAGTCTCGGGTGATTGGAAAATTCACTTCGGGGACATATCATGGAGGGAAGGAAAAGGTGAATTGCTGGAAGAAGGTGAAACGCCGTCCATCTTGCCTGGAGAGCCGGTAGAGGAGCCCATACTGCTCAGACTGCCATCCAGTAAATCTGGAGAATGACTAAATAACAAAGTCAAGTTAGGACTGCACAGTGTAAACCAAATGCTCACCTGCATATCATCACATCTCCATTACCGCAGGTTACATTTTGTACGGAGGAGTAAGCGACGCTGGATTTAGGGTGTTGATATTTTAACTCATTAGAACAAATACACCTATTTCTCCCTTCAATCCCATAGGGTGCTTCCTCAGATGACATGCCCACATATTGGACAAGAATTGCCATGGTGTGTATGTAGGAGGCACACCAGATACTTTTTCAGTGCACACATGACAAACAGCAAACCATGAAAAGATATTGCCAGAATTTAACAAAAAGCATATTGGCTTACATCACCTTTAAAAGAACACAGAAATATTAAACTGAGTCAGACCAAATATAGCATTAGATGAAACGGACACATTGCTGAATGCCTACGTGAAAATAAAAAAATGAATACAAACTCATCCCTGTTCATTAACAGCCATAAACATTGTTTGAGGGATCTTTCCACCCCACCAGAGACAACTAGAAGAAACCCTTCCTTTGAGGTTTGTAAATCAGAATTACTTCAGCCTTACCAAGAACTGTGATCAGACAGGTGGGAAACATCTGAAGACAGCATGTTTGTGGTCCCCTGGAAAAGCCTCTTAGGTTGGCTCTCAGTTTCCATCTCCCCTGCAGAACAAGAAAAAACAAGAACAATCATCAAAATGATAAGAAATAATCTAAGCACAGGAAACCTTCGCAATATATTGGCCAAGTGAGGTGTGTAAAGCATTTGGTGAATCAGGCAGAGCACACCAACATATCATTCTAACAATGTAAAAGTTTAACATTCTGTGTATTTGTCAGTCTGTTGAATCTTAAAAAGTGAATGTATGCATGCTTATCCTAACAGTGAAGCACACCCTTATTGTGTGCCTGTAAACATGCCTTCATATGATTCTTTCCAATAGGCAAGACATGTAATTACGTTGTTTTAACAGACGTAAGTTTCATTTTTCACAATGTCAGAGTCCACATGCACACAACACAAGAAAATGAGACTTATTGATATAGTTGTAAATTTTATTAGGGTTCTTATGCTTACTGCAAAGTTAAATACGCTGCAAAATCACGAAAAGACTCTAAAATATTTGTTCACAATCACAGGGGTAAAAACCTTGAATACATTGCTACAGCCATGAAATTAGCCTTGGAAATAAGTCTGGATCCCCTCAATGCAGACGTGTTTGTCACCCATTTAGAAAACAAGCAGTGTATGTTTAAGTTTCCACCAGTGATCTAGTCTGATTGGGTAAGGTAGGTAGTCCAATCGCATGCAAGGAAATTAAATTGAAATGTATTAGCACCACCTTTATGACATGCTTTTGAGAAGAGTCAAAATGTAGTTTGCAATATCAGGATGGTATAATGATTTTATAGTCCTAAAGCAGAGTTCCCCTTCAATCACACTACAGAATTGAGGGTGTGTTTAGACTGAATGAACACTAATGTTTGAAAAACAAAACAAGCATGCAAATTCTGAATTAACGTGTGCCAATACAAATAAAAACTTGAGAAAATAATAAAATAGTAGAATAAATAATAGAAAAAATAAAATCCATTGGCAATTGATGTGCCTCTATACTAAAATTATTTGAGTCTTAGTTAAATGGAGAGAGAAAAAAATACAAACAAACACATGCCCAGACATTTAAAAAATGTTTTCAATGATTATAACCCACCTTTGCGTTTGACTGGCCCGAGCATGCTGGCTCTAATGCAGTTGATAGGGCTTTGACTCCGTTGCCTGAAAAGAAACATAATCTAGATTAAAAATACCACCCAAAAATAAATAAATAATGTCAGTATCATTGTGTTTGAATTGATACAATGTTATTTTTGTATGTAACGAGGTTCATTTTATACAGAAGAACTGACTGCCATTGGAGCAATTCGTTACTAGCCGGTGTGCTCACCTAAAGCGCTGTGTTGGGCTAGGGGTTAGGCCATTGCTGCTCACAAATATTTGTAGTGAAGGAGAGAAACACTGCTACTTGTACAAAAGAGAAAGGAAAGAAATCGGCAAAATATTAATTAGCACTACTATCATGAGTAAGAAAGTCAACGGCCACAAAATGTTGAGAGAGGCACCTTTTTTCCTATTGCTCTTGTAGGAGATGGTGCTGGGGACACTGGCACAAAGTCTATCCGCTTCGGAGATGAAGATGCAGACTTCTCCAAATCATTGTCACTCTGTTAAGACAATTATGAAGTAAATACAACAAATACACAGAGTTTTAAGACAAATATATTGAATAAATGTGGGAGTATTATACTACCGACACAGTCTGTCCTTGAGAGACTGGTGGCCCTGTTAACTCCAGGTGGTTTTATCTAGCATGCTATTTATTTGTCCACTCTACAAAAAGAGTGGCCAACCATGGCCAGCGTGGGCCATAACATGCAGTTTGAAGAAACAGTAATGTACAACACAATTGTGGCACAACAACCATACACTCATACAACTGTAACTAAGTAAGAAAAACAACAAAGCAATAATCCTGTTTCATTACCAAAGTTAAGCTCTCCTCCCAGGACTGGCTTATCTGCATGGCAGCTTGAACCTCCCTGTGAACATGAAACAATGTTGACCATTGCCTGTATTCGGCATGCTATAATGGAGGAGCATTTTTACGTTTTGCATTTGCCGCCACTATGCCGCCATTTTGTTACCTTTCATGAGCAGTCTCTCGGTTCATCACATCTATACCTTCTTCCTGTGAGTGCACAAAAAAAAAGCATATCTTCTCAATATTCGGTTATCAGTTACCTAAAATCACTTCAGCAAAGAGAACTGCCTTTTCAGCTCTTTCTTCCTGGCTAAATGCATTGTTTAAACTTGTTTTGCTAAATGTATTGTTGAATGTTTTTGAGTACATGTGGCTGATTATAGACTATTGGGTGCAGGCATGTGCACACACTGCTTAAAAATATTCTATCAAGTTTTGCATTAACCCCCCTCGCTCCCACATGAGACAATGCTAATGTACCATTCAACACTACCAAAGGTATCATCCAGGCTCCATCTAATATCTTACTTGTTTTATCTGATGAAGCCTTGTGCTGGGAACTCGAATAGGAGACGATGGGACCTGATGGGAAATTTTTTTTTTTTTTTTTGTCAAAACAAATTGTTATACGTCAGCAAAGTCTGAAGAATATTTTAATAGGCTACCACGTTAGGCCTGTTGACAACAGTAGTGCTATTTCTTCTGCTGCGCAGAACTTCTCTCTGGAACACTTGACAATTATCACTGAAATGGAAAATAAAATCGTATTACTACCCCAGCTCTGTGGCCAATGTAATTAACATATTCATAATATAAATGTCAACCTTAGGCCATTGATCATGGGTGCACTATTGGATCTCCTTAAATGTCCATCAGGTGGGATTTCCAAATCGAGTTCCATCTTATCGTGTTGCATGGCTCCGGGGTTGTTCATCGTTCTAGCTAAAGGCGATCTATACCTTATTGAAAATTATTTATATCGGTAGCCAACTGACTGTTGCCAGCAAACCGTCCTCTAAACATTTACAACGTTATAGACAACGCAACACACTACTGTAACATTGCACGTTTCGGTATAAGGCTATATATCAGGCATAAGAGCTAAAACAGGCAAACCTAACCGACAACAATCTGCAAGGCCGTAATTTGTGGAATTCCCACATTGGCTATCAAATTAAGGCTATTGCGGAAGGCAACAATTTCATAACTATACTTAAACCATATCAACGTTTCAACCACAGCAGATCTAGAGTAAAGTTATGATTAACGTTATAACAAGCCAACAACTTTCGTGAATATGTTACGACTGGCTACACTACCGTACACAATGCCCAGTACCGTGCAGTAATTGAATTAGCAAAGTCCCGTTCGCAGAACTATAAAAGTTATAGGCATAGAAATTTACTTTAGGCATTAGAAAATAGTCATCAGTTAGCTAACCACTGATGGTATCCTTATGTTTAATTTTAACATATCGCTCAATTGTTACTAACGTTATGGCTAGTCCAGCTGGCTAATACAGCGAGTCTAGGTACATGAAGCTAACCGCTAGCTAGCTAGCAGGCTAGTCTGTCCCAGCCAGTACCAACCAAACTAGCTAGCTAGCTTGTCAGCTATGTTAGCGTCAACGCCAAGGAACAACGACATATCCATTATCTATGTCAACAAAGTACACAAGAATCGCCATCCATCAGCCTATACGCGACCATCTGCCAGCAAGGTCTGTCTGCTGTCTGCTTTGAATAATATAGTCTATTAAACATGGATCTTATTGTTCTTGCAGGAAGCCGCCGAAATTGTGCAGGATCAAAAATGCTCACGCAGGGTAGACCATTCACGCCCCTTCATTTACATTGATAGAATTGCCCAATCAAAAAACTGCATTTACCGGTGTTGTGCCAAAAAGTGATTTCCTGACAGAAAGTGATTTTGCGCGCTCCCGCGGTAATATATACATATATGTAATAATGAGCTAAATGTAGGTGTTTATGATTTAAACTAATAAAAAAAACTGCATTTGTTATTTATATGATAATGCACATAAATAATAAATAATAAAATAATGCAGTCAGAAGATTAATTGCAAAATATATATGTTATTAATTTGATATATATATATACCATTAGTGAATTTGTTTGAAATATAAACAATGATATTACACGTCTACATACCAAACACACAAACATCGTAAATAGTAGCACATTGCCTATATAAATCGTCATGAATGATTATAAAATTGCAAACATTTATATGGCCACAATTTTTTTTACAAGAAGAAACAAAGACACACTTTTGCTATTATCGTAGACAATAACTCAGATTAATTTGCACGTTTTGACTTTGACTTTGAACAAAAACACGGCAGCTGTAGACTATAATAATTAAGCTTTAACAGGCTGCCTTCCGCTGGAGCGCACATAATCACTTTCTGTCAGGAAATCATTTTTTGGCACACAACATCTGCGAATTGAGTAACAAACTTTCTCTCGCGTTGTTTGTTTATAAATCTTAAGTCTTATTTAACATCTGCTATTTCATTTTTCTATTAACAACAAATACGTACAATTTAAGTAAATCTGGACACTGAACACGTGTCCAACTGCATCTTTAACCGCAAGAGGGCAGTCCAAGTTTAGGAGCATCAGCCTACTTATTCAAATTGATGGGTCATCGTATGCAATAACATTTATGTCCCGATTTATTACTCGCTCATATTTATGTAAAATGTATCGATATTTATAACAAATTGTCCAGAATCTAGATAAAAACAGTATCATCCACATAAACAATGTTTGTGTGTATGTTTCTTTATTTTGGTATGCATATCATTATTTTACCAGGTGCAAATAAATAAACTTTTAACAGATCTACAAGCCATCAAATGACAAAATACTCGAAACGTTCTTTAATTGTCTCACAATGTTAAACTATCTCTAAACATGATTTGTTTCTACAGGAATTGGCATCGTTTTCAAAAGGCACAGTGAGGTAAGTAGAAACTTTCAAGACAGTCTGGCTGCACCGCGCCATTCTGGGTAGCTTCTGGTTGGAGGCTCCAATCTCAGTAGCTTGCGCCAGTCTGGGTCGCTTCCGAAACTTTCCGAAGTTTTCTTCGTGTCGCTTCCGGTTGGAGGCTGAAATCTCAGTCGTTTTCTCCAGTCTGAGTCGATTACGAAACTTTACGAAGTTTTCTTCGTTTGGTTGTTTTTGCTATCATGACAACGGTTGTTTTTGATGTCACTGGGTTTATGGATGGTGTTCATCTTCTCATTCCTATACAAATGCTGCTCAAATAATTCGGTCATAGTGTGCGTTTTTGATGTTTCCATATGGAGAAAAATAAAATCGAGTTAATTTTCATTACACCATCTCATGAGCAGATGATAAAGCTTTTCGCAGTACAGTACAGACGTATTTTGAAAATCAATATTTAGAAACCAGTCATAGCGAACTCTGAGCTTCATTACCGTTAATGTAATACATGTTATTATATACATTTGGATTGAATGGTAATCTGCATGAGTGAATAAAAAACTATAAAATAAAATAGTCTTAAGCAGTCTCAAATCAATCAATCAAATATATTTTGCGCTTACAGGGGGTGGTTTGGGGAACTGGCCTCCCCCCTTCGAATGTGGTAAGAGGATGTCTATGCCAGATACATTCAGCAGAGATCAGATAACCCCTACATTTAGTCATAGACTCTACTAAAGAGATGGGTCTTAAAGTCTAATCATTTCATTGCACAAATCTTGTTATTGCAAATGACAAATAAACACCCTTGAACCTTGATCCTTAAATTTATACTTTATACCCATGTGAGAGTCTGCACCTCTAACATGGGTCGGTAAGTTATTCCATAAGATAGCGCTCTGTGGGAGAAAGCCCTGCCTCCAGCTGTTTGTTTTATAATTATAGGTATGATAAGGACTGTAGTGTACATAATGCAGAACCAGTTCAGAAAGTAGGAGCTAGTCCATGTAATGCTTTGTAGGTTAGCAATAAAACTTTAAAATCAGTCCTGGTCTTTGCACGCAACCAGTGCAGAGAAGCAAACACCGGCGTAATATGATCAAACTTCTTGGTTCCAGTAAGTACCATGTATGAACTTTGGTTCCAGTTAGTCTGCATTGTATCTGTTTGATTGAACAATTGGCTTGGGTGCACACCGGTGGCGTGGGTGCTAGTGCTTCAATGCTTCGCTAGCAGCGTATGACGTAAACAAACGAACACAATGTTTCGGAAGCGACCCAGACTGGCGCGCTGCAGCCAGACCCCTCTCGAAACTTTCACTCGTATTTATTTTCCAAGTTTTATGTTAACCTGCATTGTCACAATTTCACTTGGTTAGGCTAGTTATTAAGAAAGTTGGTACAATAATTTAGATAGAAAAATTAAATAAAAAACTATTCGATATAGTTTTGTTTATGTTAAGTTATGTTCATGTGCACAGTAGGTTAGCTAGATCAACCTAGATCAGTCACAGGGCTGTGGATACCTTACCTCAGTACATTCCACCCTTTTAAGACTCAACCAACAGGGCAGAATATGGAACACATTCTACTAATCTATAATTGTTTTGTTAATATTTAAAGAATAAAACAATACAATAGAATAAGGGTCATTATCTAAGAAAATAGTAATATTGCTAAACATTTACATTCTGTGATAGGCTAACTAGGCTAAATGTCCCAAACTAGGTGGAATAATGTTACAGTAGCTGTCACACTAAACCTCAATTCATTTTTATGGAGTCCACTGACAGATAAACATATTGCTATTCTGATATAATGCAAAAGACATTATGAGGTCAAATGTTACCACATAGGAATGACCCAGATGCCAGGTCATAATTATTTATTGCATTATTTAATGTATCAAGTCCCTTTTTTGCTAAAATATTTAGTTAAAAACCCATTTGTGTTGTAGCAGGCTATTTACCATGTGTTCTACAACTATTTGTAGAGTAGGTTATATACCCATGTGATCTTAATAAATGCTAATTTTATGGAATATACACAGATATTCCATAACATTATGACCACCTGCCTAATATTGTGTAGGTCCCCATTTTCCCACCAAAATAGCCCTCACCCATCGTGGCCTGGACTCCACTAGACCTCCGAATGTGGGTTGTGGTATCTGGCACCAAGACTTTAGAAGCAGTCCTGTAAATTGCGAGGTGGGGCCTCCATGGATCGGACATGTTTGTCCAGCACATCCCACAGATGCTAGATTGGATTGAGATTTGGAGACCAAGTCAACACATTGAACTCATGTTCCTCAAACCATTTTTGCTTTGTGGCAGGGTGCATTATTAGAAGAGGACAATGCCATCAAGGAATAGTTTCCATAAAAGGGTGTACATGGTCTGCAACCATGGTTAGGTAGGTGGTACGTTTCAAAGTAACATCCACATGAATTGCAGGACCTAAGGTTTCCCAGCAGAACATTGCCCAAAGCACCACACTTGGTGGCTTCTTCCCAAAGAGCATCACGGTGCCATGTCATTCATCAGACCAGGCCACCTCCTTACATTGCTCCGTCCATGGTCCAGTTCCGATACTCACGTGCCCATTGTAGGCGCTTTCGACAGGGGTCAGCATGGGCACCCTTGTATGGGCAGCTACGCAGCCCCATACACAACAAACTGCGATGCACGGTGTTCTAACACCTTTCTATCAGAACCAGCAGTAACTTTTTCAGCAATTTGAGCTACAGTAGTTTGTTGGATCGGACCACACTGCAGCCTTCCCTCCCCACTTGCATCAATGAGCCTTGGCCGCCCATGACCCTGTCGCCAGTTCACTACTTTGCCTTCCTTGGACCACTTTTACATACATAGGTACTGACCACTGCAGACTGGGAACACCCCACAAGAGCTGCAGTTTTGGAGATGCTCTGACCCAGTCATCTAGCCATCACAATTTTTCCCATGTCAAAGTCACTCAGATTATTACTCTTGGCTATTTTTCCTGCTTCTAAAACACATCACCTTTGAGGACATGTTCACTTACTCCCCAATATATCCCACCCACTGGCACGATAACAAGATTATCAATGTTATTCACTTTACCTGTCAGTGGTCAAAAGTGGTCAAAATTGTATGGCTGATTGGCTATAGTTTACATCTGGATAAGACAATTGCAGTATGTATAATCTGCATATCTTGTCTCACATCAATGTCATATAGATAAAAGAAAACTCATGGGGAGCCGACATCAACTGAACATCAAACGTCTTTAGTTAATTGTCAATATACTGGTGGACTTGACACACAATTTTAGAATTACAGACAGAGCACCCTGACAAGATGTAATATATTTATGGCCAACCCATAACTAAATAATATAATTATGTGAGGATTTGATTCAGGTGTCCCTACCACCACTAACTTTTCCTTCATGTGTCATGCCTATTAACTCCAAAAATTACATTATATATTTTCAAATTAATTAGGGCAAAAAAAAATCCACCAGCTGTTATTTTTTTTAAATCCTGAAATGTTTCACTATTATGGTAATTTAAATATAATAACAATAAAAACAACTTTCAATGATATACTTGATAAATTACTCAAAAAAAAAAAGTGTTTGATAAAAGGTACATTTTTTAAAGCATTTCAACATATGTGAAAACTGAAACATTTATATACATTTTGATGTTTGCTCCACCAGGACAATTGTTCATATGATTTCCTTTACTTTGTGCATTATTACATGTTCTAAATAATTGTGTTACTTTTTCTAAAACTCAAATCAACACTTTTTAAAATGATCTTGTTACATGTTGCTAGCTACAAACAATAATACAAATCAAAACATTACATAAAAGCATTAAGGACATTGTTGAAATGTTTAAATCAGTACATATTTTACAGTATAGCAGCATTGCTCTAAATAAATAACTCTTCTGGGTGGAAGGGGGAGAAAAACACCCAGTATACTAATCAGTGTTGGGGCACAATGTACTTGAAGCAATGGAAAAATGTATACTGTTTTATACAGACACGGATCCATCTAAGACAATCCAATATCCCAGAAGGAAAATGACACTATGCATAGCTAATCTGAGTGGGTGACTAAAACTGCCAATGCTAATTACTAAGATTATCACTCTGTGATTCCTCAGGGACCCTGAGCATACCAATTTAACCAATATAAAGAAAATGATAAAACCTGAACAGCAATGTTTAAAGACACAAGGATAGCCCATAAAATGCTCTTCAAGCCTTGTACTTCTCCTTCCCTGTTTCACTAATGACGCAGATATGCTAGGAAACAAAAAAGGGACAGGTCAAATTAAGTGCATTTTATAGCATATACAAATGTATTTATTGCATATCCCTCTGTGTATATTTACAACAGAAGAATATATCATATTTATGAAATCATTAAAAAGGACATTGCTTTGTTTCAGCTAAAAGTAAAATAAAAAAAAAGAAAAATATGATAATCCATTTTAAATACTTACATTAAGATCTCTAAAGTACTCATTGTAGTCTAGTGCATATCCGACCACAAATTTGTCAGGCACCTCGAATCCTACATCTGAAATTGAACAATACAATAGAACTGAAATACAGCAAATAATAATAGTAAATATTGAGAGGATATGCATTGCTGTATAAAACTCACAGTCTGGTCTGTATCCAACACTTCGTGGTGTTCTTTTTACCAGCAAACTGGGGAGAATGAGAATAGAATGATGAACTAGTCATTGCTTGGATAAATAACTACACGCTGAGAAACAGGAAATATGATGCATCCATTAAATCAGGGGTGACCAATCCTGGTCCTGGAGGGCCGGTGCCCTGCATGTTTTAGGTGTCTCCCTGCTTCAACACACCTGATACAAATTAA
>JAODOY010001132.1:0-13108 GCA_025399855.1 Forbesichthys papilliferus
AAACTAAATGTTCATGCAAAATGAACTAGTCCAAGGCCGTTCATCCAATTCTTACGAAATTTGGTACAAACCATCTACACACCATGCTGACAAAAAGTTGTATAAAGAATTATGATCGTACTTTCCGCTTCAAAGTTTTGCACCAATCAAAATTGAAGGCGTGGCCTTATATTACTATATTTTATGATTTCCATGTCCAAACTTAATCAAAATTGATAATAGTAATCAGAACAACTTTCTTTAGAAGCACACACAATTTGGTCAAATTTCGTCCTTAGGGGGCGTTACAATTGACGGATGTCAATATCTCAAGAACTGTTTTAGCTAAAAATCTGAAACTTGGCACACTTATACATGTCCCAATGTGACTACATGTCCAAGTCCAAGTGTCAATTGGCTGAATTGCCTAAATGGCCACTAAACAGCTAATCAAAATTCAGCAGTCAATATTGGCCAGTGGGAAAAGTTGATAGTCTTGAAACTTTATGTGCTTATTTAGTGTCGCACATTAATAATAGTTTAAATTTGAAACATTTTGGCCACAGGGGGGCGCCATCATAAGTACATTTGCATGTTTGCTTATATCTCAGCAACCGCATGAGTCAGATCAAAACTTTTTGTTACTTTTAATTCCTTATAATTTACTTATTTAAATGGCCTTTTAACCTGCATCCTTCACAGCCAAACTTTCCCTGATTTAACATTTCTTGAAATAGGTGTGAAAACGAACTCGTCTGAGGCACTTTACCTGATCCTCATGAAATTTGATGTGCTTAATCTCCTAACCATGCTGATAAAAATCTGTATACATAATTTTAATTGGTTAAACCGTTTTTACGTTATGAGCCAATGAACTAGTAAGTCATTGCCCATTTTGACTCTACTGACAATATCTTCTGATGTAAACATTCAAAATCTATGAAACTGGAAATACCTAATCCATCCTAGTTTCTGTGGAAGATCCTAAATTGTGGTGAGATTCTGTCCTTAGGGGCGCTATAAACGGAACATTTCATTTGAGAAACGTATTTTATAGAGATTGAGAGATGGGTAGGTCAGGCTATGGGTCTATCTGGCTTAACAGGATATGGGAGTTGAACAGGATTTTTGTCCACTAAATATAAAACTTAATTATCTTCAAATCCATGGCAGTCGTAGATATTATTGTATCTGAATAAAATGTTGCTCTACAAAGTTTGCATTGTGTGGTCCATTCCACTGCGTTTAACATTTGTATAATTCCACATCTTATTTCTCTTGCTGAGAACTCTAAACCGCTTTGACAGAAGAGTTGATGCGACTGCTGCTGTTCTACTTGGACCCCAATGATTGCCGCTTGCGGCTATATTTTGTTTTTACAGTAGCAGTAGAGTAGTTTGTAGTACAGACTACAAAAATAGCAGCAACACAAATATACAGATGTGCTTAGACTAGTAGGCCTAATAAACACTCTCCACCATGAACGAGACAGCATGCAAGCCCAAGAGAATCTAGCAGTATTATAATTACCCAACCTGGACCCCGCATCTCCCGGAAAGGGGGGGCACTTAATGTAATTTAGGACTACGCATTAAGCAGGGGGTCTGGGACCTCCCCAGCAAATGTTGAGTCTAACACTTAATTTCTTGCATTTGATTAATTTCTGCACCTGTAACACCCAAGTCCGGGGGTGTGATCGGCCGTCGTCTTGCTGGTGCTGCCAGCCCTTCCCCTTCCCTGTCTTGTGTTGTGTTAATCAGCCTGTTGTGTTAATCAGTGTGCTTATATTGAGTTGCTGTTATATCCCGTTGCGGGTTATTGTTTGAGCTTTCATATTAAACTCCTGTTAATATTTCCACCATCTACTCCCATTGTGTGTGTCTGTGTAAACGTTACAGCACCAATTTGTGCATTTTCTGCATGAAAAACGAGTCAGCACTAGAGCTGAAATCTTGGCACCATCTGATACGCACGGCGATGCACAGTGTATGGACACGGGCCTGGGAACGTTTATGGCTTATATTTGTTCCAAGCCATTTTCATTAATAAATAACATACATAACAGACTGGCCCCTGTTCTTGCCTAATAAACTATCCTATAATGTAATACATATAGACTGCATCTCTGTGCATTGTTTATAATTTCTATGACAACTAATGTTATTTATTCCTGGCTCAACATCATAGTGAAAACAACGTTTCTCTTTTGTTTTAATCACTATCCAGCAAGCTGTTGAATATAATTTACCAAATGAGTCAGCAGCATTATCTGGAGTGGAGCTATGCGCCATCTGATAACGCACGGCGATGTGCAGCGTATGGACACCGCCTGGGAAAGTGGTAAAAACAATTATCAGGCTGTAATCGGGTTTGGGATTCAGAAAGCCATACACGTGCGGGTTCAGTTTGGGCTCGGTCCATGACGGGTTAAACTTTTCAGGCCTGATTAAAGCTTTAGCCTACAGCACAAAGATAGACCACAGTCCAAGCATAAAAGTAGGCTACAGTAAATATTTGTAAACCTACTTTATAAGACAACAATCCATTCGCCTATCCGACTGAACGAATATGTTGATGTTGGTCTATAATTCATCCTTGTTGATTGAGAGTTTTGTGAAGTAGGGTACCAGTCATTCTTTCCTTTTCAAAAGAGGCCAGGGCCAATGCAGTGCTATTGAATTAGTTAAGTTAATTCAAGATCAAGTGTTAATCAAACATTTGTCAGAATTTTCTTTTCTTCAAATGATAAGGTGGTGATTTTAACTACCACAATTACTTTGGTATGTGACCCCTGATAGCTTGCTATGTTTTTCAACGTTTTTTATTAGCCTAGCTGCCTAGTTGAACCAAGAGCCATTGAAATACCAGAGTTACGCCAATGGAAGTTCGAAATTGTCAACGGTCTCGTGGTTCATGGAGAGGCAAAACCTATGGCAAAATACTTCCCGGACGTGTTTGGTGGGCAGTTTGAATATATATATATATATATACAGATATATAACTTCATTTTTTGGCAATTAGTAGTCAATAAATGCACATATTTACATTTAAAATAAAATGTGTAGGGTACTTTCAGTATTTAGGCTAACTTTCGGGAACTCTTTTTAAGCTCCACTATCTGCCATTGCTGTGAAAATACGGTCCATTGGAGTAAACACCATAGATTATAGTTAGTTATAGTTAGTTTAACAGAACCCATTCTGATTGACAGAGAAGTGGCATAACCACGCCCCCATCAAGATCAGCAGACAGACAGAAATACCTTTCCTGGCAAATCATTTAAAGGTCCTTGCCACCAAAATCCACATTTACATGGTTTCTATAATACGTTCACTTTTGCTAGCCAATTCTCCAAAGCTCGTCTCCATTTGTTTTTAGAAATATCCACGAACACATTGGCACATGATTGTTCCTGGTTTCAATCACACAGGTCATTCGACACTTCAAACTTTCTCTCCGCAGTCATGATTACATTTTTTGCTGCATTGAACACATACAGTATAGGCAGCCTACTACGGGAGTTTGGTTTTTCTCCTGTTTTGACAATATCTCCTGTAATTTATTTCTGTCGATGCCCAATACGTAATTTCTTCCACATATCAAAAATTGCAATTTTGCGCTGCTGGCGTTTTTGCAACTGGCTCCAGTAATTAATAATGTTTTTAAATAAGTGGAACCAGTTCTAGTCTGGGCACCAGCACGGCACACGCACTGGCACCAGGTGGTGGAAAATAACTATATTGCCAATTGCCTTGTCACGCCCAATTTGAGAGAAGCGTTCCATTTTTGCTTCCATAGAAATGCATTATAAGGCACTTGTTATTATTATTCCAATATGGTTACATTTAGTAGAATTGGTAACGCCCACCCAACAGTGTATTTTACACGCCTAGTAGTTACAGAACAGAGAAAATGATGATATATTTCAATTTTAGGGTGTATATATATTGTGTAATTATGTTTTTGGAGTTGGCATGCACATTGTTTTAGTATATAAGATATGAACTATAACCACTGGCAAGGACATTTAATGCTTGTAAGGATAGTAACGCGGACTACGCATGCGCCAACCAATAGTTTGTGAAGGCTACAGACTCGGCCAGGGTAGGCAATGATTATTTTCGCGGAAAAGAGCTGAGCAGAACCTCCGAACTTAAGAGAATAGTGAGGCGATTAAACAATTAAGAAACAATGATAAGAAGATAAGAAAATACGAGGAAATGCCAGACCTCTGTAGAAGGCAGTAGGTACCACAGACTACAAACATATTGAAACAATTAAGTCGATCTACATGTTTAAATACAACGTTTGAAGTAATATTAATTATATAGTAATAGTACATCTGACAAATAAATAATCCCATCAGAAAAATACATATTTGCCAAAAATTTACATTTACATTTAATTCAAAATCCCATTATCCGAGGTGATGCACAGTTTACCTTGCATCCCTTGACGGCACGTCACTGCACCAGGTTGATGGGAAGAATTTAAGTTGGTAAAATTACATGTACGGTCTTGTACAGTAGGTGGCGGTATGCACCTTAAAGATGTTTGCTATCAGTCCCTAAACTGAGAGAAGAAGTTATGAGTACACTTCATGAGTGCCCCCGTTTGGAAATTGAAATAAACCTTAGTGAAAGAGAAATGGATTAAACATTCACTTAACAAAAGGTAATTTTACAACAGGAGATATTTTAGGTCCTCGATTAATCGCAGAGCTGGTGCCTCTATTGCATATGGGTTTTTGTCTGTAATGTACCCGTACATTGGGAACCCTTCTGAATCCATTTTACCATGTATATAACCATAACATTCTTTCCTACCCGGCAGATTGTCCTACCTCGTAATACTGCGTGTGCGTACATCAATATTGCGTAATTTTTTGTCTTGAGACACGCTCGTAATTTTTACCCTGATAGCTGGATTTCTACCGTGTTTGGGTTTCTTGCTAGCACTGTTATTGCATGTTTGTGACAAATTTGCATGGATTCTTGTTGTTTTACTTGTATAATTTAATCCGGTAACCGTTATTTTATATAGGTTGGCATTCAACATTGTATTTAGCCAACATGTTAACCTTTCACAATATTCACGACAACAAAAAGATCGTTTGCAATCTACCATGTGTGTAGGCAGTCTTATACAATCTATTGTATATGTCTATGCCTTTTTATTAATACATTAAAACATATTATACCAACTGTTATACATTTTTTTCACCGACGCCTGTTACAGATCCAATCCAATCCAATCCACTTTATTTATAGAGCACATTTTAAAACAACTAGGTTGACATACGATACGACATACGACATGTAGCATACGATAGCGCTCGTTCGCCTGTTACCACAATATAACATATATCTTGTCCCTTCAAATAATACATTCCTCAATTCCAGACTGGTAGCACAAAATAAGTTGTTTACACTCGTCGAACTATCTTACAACAACATCGGCTTGGTATATATTCAGTTTACTACTATTGTAAAATAATCTGTCAAGTAGGACAGATCGACAGAACACCGGTGTCCTGACATTCTATCCTACCTGACAAATTGTTCTACCTCGTCATAATGCGCACGCGTACATTCGATTTGCGTTTTTCGCTATGACTTGAGACACGCCCAAAAATGTTTCCCACCGGCTTCCAGAATTATATCGTTGTTGAATATATTGTGGAAAGGTTAGTATTGCTGTCGAATTCATTCCTTTTAACATAATACATATAATATAATAGTCATTGAGCATAGTATAGTATTAATACATTAGCCTAATTCATTATAGTTTACTTTGCCTACTGTAGCCTACAGAGGGTTTACACTGACTTGGTCTTGATTTGGTCTGTAAACCGGATGCGCGGCCATTGTGGAGGGACTGAGAAATAAACAATAGTATGGCTTGCACGCTAAACCTTCATTATAATCCGTTGTTACAATGGTTCAAGCACGGAAAAGCAAAGCGAAACACGTGGAAAATGCTACAATATATAGAGAAGGGCTTAGTCAGTAGGAAAGTGTGCGATATTCTGAAAAACTAGAGTTAATAGGTGGCAAAAATCCTTACGAACTACCTCCTTCCTCTTGGAATGAAGACTCGAACAATATCCCATCAATTTCTTATCCAGACATCGTCAACTATCTTGTTTTTACACCAAGCCCATACACAGCTGAATACCTTAAAAGTTATAAAGGTTTGGAGGCCTACAACAAGATGATGTGTGAAGTTAGGTAGCTTACGTGAAAAACATTTTGGAAAATGTATTTAACATTTTTAAGTCTAATAGTCTACTAAAATGTAATGTAATACTGATTCATGAGTCATGAATTCACTTTATTCCATGATTACATTCTCTAATTGTAAATGTTAGAATTTCATTTTAATAAAGTTGTAAATCTTATCACATTTCAAAACTCTCTATTCTGTTAGTGTTTTGATATTATCAGAATTATCAGTTGCTTATAGTGTAATTCAGTGTTCAGAGTGTCTTTATCTGGTTGTGCTCATGCTTTCCTGTCATATTAACAGATGGCACCCAATCTGGATCATCCTTCTTGTACAGGTCTTTTTACCTGGAGTACAACAATATATAGCACACTTTCACAATTTCTAAAAATGTTGGGCAATCTAAAGAACTCAGTGTTTTTCCCGGCCATTCATATTGGTACAGCCAAAAACACGGCTGTAACTCACAATTTCTGTAATAAATATTCAGGAACAATCTAGCTATCGTCTGAAAACGGGTGTTGTTCAAATGCAATGCCTTCAAAATGGCCGACTTCCGGTTTGATGACACACAGTGCAAACCCTCTATAAATATATTTCGCGCCATTCAGGGACGTTTTAGCACAATCTAACCAAGTTATTTTCACCAGTTGATTTAATTATTTATTTGCCAGCAGTTGCACTAGCTATTGCAAAACGTTACTTTGTCCCGTTGAATCATACCGCTTTATTTCGGCCTAGTAGACCTATTAGCCTAACTTAAAATCTAGCAATATGTAGGGTAAGACAGTCTGACAAGGTAGGACAGATGCACAGACTATAACTGTCCTTTTGTGCTACGGTAGGACAATCTGCCAAGGTGGGACAGATATTTGCCAGAAATTATCCTACATTATATCTATCTTATCTAATATCCTATATTCCAGTCACTCTTATGGCCGAGATGAAGAATTGTAATCATACCAGGACGCACTCACAAGCCTAGCTGTTATGGAGTTTACCCCATCCTTGTAGTGTAACGACTCTACCTTTGGTCAAAGCGGCTCAGGCTTTAGTATACGCCTGCCTAGTCGCTTCACCTGTGTGGACTTTTCTAGTCATATCTAAACAGCAGTTTCATCAAGGCTCCCGCATATTGTGTTCGGTTAAACATGTTTTCAAGTTTAAATGTGTTAAACCTTTTAATTTTTTTCTGATCAAAACAAGTCTTCATTAAGTCTTTAATCATTGCCTGGTGAATGCAATAACAAATTTTGATAATAGCCAATCAGCTTGTCATTGTGAAATGCATACAAAATTATACATCAATGGTGTTAATGGGTCAAATTTGTTCCGGTGTTATGGCCAAAATTAATTGCCGTCCGCGTCTGCAGTTGCTTTTATATGGATAAAATTATTATTGGCTATACTTCCCGATGTAAGCTATGTCTTTTTTTGCTAATATCTTTGTTTATGGATATTATACTGTAGTCTAATTAACAGGTTGGTTTATTCACCTTATTTTGGAATGCGGAAGCTAAACAATACCCGCCCATACATGCGTGTGAATATAGGCCTAGATAAAAATGTTATCCTTAATTTATAGCATTACACCCGCTCTGTGCCATAGATTATAATTAATACATTCATTTTTATCAGTTAAAAATCTGGGAATATAACCATAAAATGCACGTTTTCATACGGTGATCACTTTTTATCGGACAGTCTCTTTTGGGCACAACATTTGTTTATGCAAAAGATACATAATGCATGTTGGCAAACTTAAGTATCAAACCATGACACCAAAACAAAAATAACAGTAGGCTAATAAAACTTTAGAATCTTATAATAATATTGTGTACAATTATTTAAATGATATTTCATGCCAGAAAACGACGAAATAAAATCGATTGGATTTAGATTGTAGTGACACGCAATAAGTATGATCCCAGTCCCACACATATGATCCCACACACACAACCCCACACTTTCACTCACATACAAGACAACATACATACAAGCCAGGCACACATACATTACCTAACGTAGCAGCTGGCTGGAGGGAGATTGTTTTCTATCAGCATATCAGCAGACCTTGCAAACTATTTAGATTATTTTACAAAGTGGAGATGGTTGTTGTATGATAGGTCTACCTGTGCAGTAGCTTATACAATGCCGACATAACATATATATACCTGCCCCCATCATAGTAAGCTAATGTGAATATGGAGTCATTTTTCTCTCTAGCGTGCTACAGCAGATGGTTTGTTTGCATGTTGTAACGGATTCAGTGTGGACCGCGAGCGTCCGATGCAAGGCGATAGTCGGACGCTCGCTTTCCATCGCATCCAGTTAGGACACAGTGTGTAACTCCTCCCCCACCACCTCCTCCCAATTTTCTGAAACCCTCAGGCAGACATTTCATCATCCTCTATGGAGCCAGAGTCTGTGGTGCCGGTGGCCTCCATCAGGGAGCGCACCATCGCGGAGAACAGCCTGGTGGTGCTGCTGCAAGGGCTGCACGGCCAGGTGACCACAGTGGAGCTGCGGGACGAAAGCACGGCACGCGGACGTGTGGTTAACGTGGACGCCTTCATGAACATTCGCCTGGCCGAGGTGCTGTACCAGGACCGGCGCGGCCGCCTGGCCCAGCTGCAGGACCTGTTCGTCACTGGCAGAAACGTGCGCTACGTGCACCTGCCCGACCACGTTGACATCATGCGGACCATAGAGAGCCAGCTAGCCAAGATACGCCGTGTCCGGAACTTTCCAAGAGAAAGGGGTGGAAGGAAGGAATATGCAACTAAGAAGAACTAGCGTCATATTTATTTTTTGGAGTTAACAATATCCAAGCTTTTTGTTTGTTGGACATGTGCTATAAAAGCTGCTATGTGATGGGTTTGATTACAAATAACTACGTTTTTATATATATATATATATATATATTGTAATGTACAGACATTTGAAATAAACCATGTTTTTGGCACAGCAGTATATTTATAGACTGTTGACAGGTAACACGGTTAGCAAACCCTGAGGCCTTATCGGTGACTGAAGGTGTGTCAGTGTTTTAATCCCAGGCACGGGTCTGGAACACTTGCCACTGACCCCAACATTAATTTGTCTGTTTGTGTGTCCAGGCCAGAGTAAGGAACACTATGGCGAACATTACTCATGATCAATACTAGTCTGGTGGGTTGGGGGGTGGGGAGTGGGGGGCAAACAAGTTGTGCGTCCAACATACAAATGGCTTCCTATTACTTGAACAAGCTGTTTCTTTCCCCTCTAAGTGGATGGAACCCTGCTTAATAAAATAGAGCATTGTGTGTTTTGCTCGGAAACTGACATCCTCATGCTCTATCGCACGTGTGTGTGTGGTGGTGGAATTTGGGGTTATGTTATTTCCAAACGACGTCAGGAAGAGGACAGGCCTGTCATAACATTAGGCAGAGGCTACTTAACATAGTTAATACCAGTTGTATATTGCACACAGTAGATTTTAGCGTGTAATGCAGTGATGCGAAAAATCTAGTACTGGTGCTTGTGGAATGTCCCTGGCCACATGGAATATTGTTGTGACCTATGGGCAGAGCTGTGGTTACACTATGACCTCATAAGTTATTTTCTCTAGACGTTTTCGTTAAAAACCGACCTTGAGAATGTCTAAATGACAGCAAGCCACATAATGAGTGTTTACTGCGTGGCTCAAAAACACTGAATTGATGGCCACCCCAACACTCACCAGACTCAGAATAGCATTTTACTGGGACATACAGAGCATGACTGCATAAACAATTATTTTATTCTCTGCACAACTAGCGCTTTATGTGTAGTGTTACGTCTGCGTGAAACAGCAACACCTTTGCTTGTTGGTGCCAGCATTCACTATTTGCTTAAACTGTTTGCCAGGAACGTATGGTACGACTCCCAAGTTCTATACCCAAAAGGTTACTACGATTAAAAAAAGGAAAAATACAAAGAACCCGATTAATCCTCAGGCTAGAGCTGTGCCCACAGCAACTGTCTAGCTATTTCCTGTTCCACCCTCCTGGCCTAACACTGAACAGACCTCACTGAATGTGGCATGAGCAGAGATCACCTCCTTCCACTTACAAACAAAAGCCTATGGCTGAGGCCAGCACTGAGGCTACATGATAAAGGGATATATTGTGTCTATTCTCTTGGTAAGTGTTTTTACTTGCATTATTACTATATTACGATATTAGTGTGGATATTAAGTGCCAGTTATATACCACACAGTACATGCTCATGATCCTTAAAATCCTGTTAACCGAGAGGGCATTGCCTCCTCTGCTCCTTCAGGAAACAACTAAGGGGGTGTAGAGACCCTCCCTGCCTTGTCTTGTCTTTGAGGGGAGGAGGTGTACCAAAGCTACATTAATGCTGAGAGGAGACACACAAATGTGAGGACTGTATGGCTCGCTTTCACAGTCCAACACTGGACCTCAGATAGAGAGGTGGTACTATATGTGTACACATTTTTTTTCGAGATCTGTCATTTGTTTTTAATTTTAAAACATTTTTTACAGCTCAATCTAAATTGGAAATGTAGTCCTTGGTCAGTGTGGGATTATTGTATTCAAGTGGTCCATTGCTGTTCTGAACCAAGATAGGTGAGTGAATATTTTTGATTAGTATATTGTATCAATCTACTATATTTTAGATAATGGATAAAATCAATTATTAAAATAGTTTAACCTTTAAAAGAAAAAAGTTACAATATATAAGAACAATGTAATGCATCCAATAGAGACTCCTCTGTCAGAAATATGACATCAAACTAAAATGATTCATAGACGCAAGAGGTACAAAGAGCCTGAAACAAACATTGGGTTCTGCAGAACTGATACTGCACTAACATTACATGCATTAATAGTGAGGAATATGGTTGATTCAAGTGTCTTTCCAACAGTAGCTGTTAGTTCAAGTAACTGTTTGATCGACTATTATTGATTTTTATCTTGACCACATCTGGTGGAAAACGAGAACTTCTGGAAACGACACTTAAATGGTTTTAGGTTTTATCTTTAGACCAAACTATTATCTAAGCAGGAAATGTGGAGGGTTGATTTTAAGTACATTTTATAGGTCACATAAACAGCCACAGCTGCTAGCTTATTCATGTCCACAGTTAACTTCAGAAGCTGTTGGAGTTGTCTGGAAACTGGGTGTTAAGTCTGTCTCATTTCGAACGTGGCTGCATAAACGGCCATTTGTATGATGGTATTGACACATTGCAGCAACTTCCGTCTCTGTTGTAATCTCCATGTTTTGTTAATCACAATTTTGCGGAGTAATCTTGTGCTCAATCAGAAGAGACACAATAAGTTGCTTTCTTGTGGTTTTTAACAAGTGAAGTAGATAGAGCATCTGTCTGGGAAGCAGTGAGTAATGCTATGATAATGATATGAAAGCCAGGATCGTTTAAAACCAGAACTGAACTGAACACTGCTTATACTGTATGTTTTCAAGGTCTGAGGGTAGGAAATAGAGGGTCCAGACAGTGACTCATACACTCAGGCACATTCTCCCCACTTTTAATCAAATTCATTACCAGGCTGAGGAGGAAGTTGGGCATAGAACCTGGGGCCATACTGGTGTGAGAACCACACATGAATTCCCATGACTCACTAGACCAAGCAGTCACGGTAATGTAGCGAACACCACTATAATTGGCCAAAACAACTAAATTAAGTAAAAAGATAAAAACATCTGTGAATGTGGTGTGTCAAAATGTCCTCCTGTGTCTTGATAAAGATCTGGGTGGGAGGTAAAATTTGTGTACCCCTAGGGATCCAATGGGAGTGATGTAAAAGTTTTGGAGCGAAAGTACTAGAAATATAACACTCTGTTGTTCCATTGATGGAGAAGTTCTAAATTAAATATAGCATCACAGACATTTCCACACTTTTCACAAGCCCTCCATATATCTCTCAGATTACATCACCGCTTTAAAAACCTATTGGGTGGGAACAGCGAGGCGTGCATGGACATATGTCACAAATGTATGTGAAATCCAACATGTTGCTTTTCGGATGGGAGAAAAGATCAGGACAAGAAGACGGGGTTGTCTGGTGACCTAGCAGAAATAACTCAGGCCTGTGTTGTCCTCCTCACTGGGGGACTGTACATTTAGGAACACAGGGTCCTTGTGCCACACTCAGTCACACTCTATTGTGATAGAAAGTACATTTACAATATATATTTCTATTAGGCCTTTTCTTGGTCATTTTATTTTGAGCCTCAATGGCACAAAACTACATCCCTTGGCTTTACTGATAATGAGTGTTTGGGGAGTGACTGCGATAAGTAATCTTCAACATTCCAAAAATAAGTCAGTTGCGCCCTGCAACCAGATGGCGGCGCCTATACAAATTCCCACTGTTATGAAATTATAGAACAAAAGCTAGAGCCTTTAAGAAAAGGCCTTTCAACATGTCTACATTGATTTTATGCTCCAGAGACCGCCACTGGCTGTTGGAAGGTGGATAACTGTGTGAAGGGAGCCCTGGAGATGTAAGGGCACAAGGATGGAGCCCATTAAGAGAGACATGGAGCTGCTCAGTAACAGCATGGCTACCTACGCCCACATCCAAGGTGAATTCATACTTTGTGTACCAGGCTCTCCACTGAAGATAACATTTTCTTATCGCCATATCAGCGTCCATTTTTAGTATTTGTATATCAATTATTCAATTAATGGTAAATTAAATAAATCCATCCATCCATCCATCTTCATCCGCTTATCCAGAGTCAGGTCGCGGGGGCAGCAGCTCCAAATCTCCCTTTCCCAAGCCACAATGGAAAGCTCTGGGGGCATTCCCAGACCAGTGTGGAGATATAATCTCTCCACCTAGTCCTGGGTCTTCCCCGAGGCCTCCTCCCAGCTGGATGTGCCTGGAAC
>JAODOY010001133.1:0-13108 GCA_025399855.1 Forbesichthys papilliferus
ACAACACACAGCCATTAATGTCTAAACCGCTGGCAACAAAAGTGAGTACACCCCTAAGTGAAAATGTCGAAACTGGGTCAAATTAGCCCAGAGTCTGGAGGAAGAGTGGAGAGGCACATAATCACAAGTTGCTTGAAGTCCAGTGTGAAGTTTCCACAGTCGGTGATGATTTGGGGTGCCATGTCATCTTCTGGTGTTGGTCCACTGTGTTTCATCCAAGTCCAAGAGTTAACTCAGTTGTCTACCAGGACATTTTAGAGAACCACATGCTTCCTTCTGCTGATAAGCTTTATGGAGATACTGATTCAATTTTCCAGCAGGATTTGGCACCTGCCCACACTGCTAATGGTTCCAATACCTGGTTCAATGACCATGGGTTTACTTTGCTTACCAGCAAACATGCCTGACCTGACTGAACCCCATAGAAAATGTATGGGGAATTGTTAAGAGAAAGATGAGAGACTCAACAATGCAGACATGTTTAAGGCTGCTATCAAAGCAACCTGGGCTTCCATAACACCTCAGTAGTGCCACAGGCTGATCAACTCCATGACACGCCGCATAGATGCAGTTATTCATGCAAAAGGAGCCCCAACCAAGTACTGATGGACATATTTTTCAGAAGGCTGACATGTCTATATTAAAAATTCCTTTTTTTACTGGTTTTACATCATTATAATTTTCCGAGATACGGAATTTGGGGTTTGCATGAGCTGTAAGCCGTAATCATCAATATTAAAACAAATACATAACGTTAACTTTAACATTTGAATTAGATGATTTATTGGGATACTAAGTGTTCTGCTGAAAAACAGCTAAGTCCTGGGGTGATTTTTAACGGATAAGACGTCTAGTTCTGTTTTTATCCCCAAAAAATGCTGATTTTTATAAAAACCGGAATTTTGTCAATATTAACACCAGCATTGATGTGTCTCATCACAGATCAATCATATTACTTTGTTTACGATCCAAAAAACATATTTAAGGTTGCAGTTACACTTTAATGGTTATCAATGACTAATTGTGCCAGTGATTATTTTGATTTCACTCGTGGCAACTGGAAATGCATAATAACATACATTCATCTGCCAAAATCAGATGGTAAATATTTGTGATACATATATCATTTGATAATATCAGTCATTCGATAATACTGTTCGAGCTCTAGTTTCATGTAAATGAGTTGAGGTTTTACATATAAATACTTAATGCAAATACCTAGCGTCTATTGAGGTCTTAGTCATTTCTTATATGCATTTGATGCTATCTGCCGTCTGCGTGTGTGTTTCAGATCGCGCCAGTAGCATCAGCACCCTGGACTCTCTGGACTTTGCCCGTTACTCTGACGACGGCAACCGGGAGTCAGATGAGCGGGTGGCAGGTAAGGACGAACGCGGTTGTCATGGAGAGAGCAGACAGGAAGTGAGGGACCTGGCTCCACGGCCACTCCACCGTATTTCACACTTAGCTCCTGTGTGGATTTGTCGTGACGCACCACAGGCTAATGTTAGCCTAGCACGTTCAGCACAGGAGAGATTTCACAGAGCTGTGTGACGCTGATGGTGTGTCATCGTGTATTTTTGTTTTGGTTTGGTTTTTGTTTTAAGCAAATGGAAAAAAGAAAAAAAAAGTGTTACAAGGTAATGACGAGAAGGTCATTGTAACTTGAGGTGTTTGTAAAACAAGGAGGGAACCATTTGTCTTCTGTGATATAATCCACCTCCTGTTGTCATGTTTCTATTTTTCATGAAATGCCATTAGCTTCTGGTCCTGTATAACTACTCTATATTGATATCACAATGGCCGTTATTGGCTTAATATACTTTTTCTAGGTAAGTCACTCAGACCTTGATGCTTCGGTCTGCTGAGCAATCTCCCTACTGCAGTTTACGGCATTATGATTATGGATTTGCAGAACTTTAATATGTTTATTTTGTTTATTTATTTAATTGTACAGTACGTTTTTGCTCATTCAACCTGCATGAAAGACGAATACGTTGAAATTATCCAGGCCTGCAGATTGGGTCTTAATTTATATCACAAAAAAACTGCACATTTGTGTTTGATGTCATGCAGCAGAGAGATGGATCATCTCATAGCAAAACGTTAATTTTTATAATATAATTATAGCCCACATTTAAACACTGCACCTGCCCCCCATCCCAAACTTGACGTGGCACCTCCTCTGCCCCTTCCACCCTCCAGCTGTCTGACTCAGGGTTTACTGGCTTTCTTCTGATGTTGATCAAACCCCAGTGACAATTTCTGGACAAGTCACTTCATCAAGACTAGCTTTTTTTAATTTATATATTTTTTCTTTTGTTACCCCTTATTGTTTTTAACATGGTTTTCAATTTTGTTACGATTGCATCTTGTGCACTCTTGATCTGATATGGTTACGTAGGTTTATCTTTAGTTTGTAATTAAAGAAACTGAATTAAGACATTTTAGAGATGTATTTGTAACACAATATGCTGTGTGCATTTGCTTGAGCCTTGTGCCCTACTTGACATGTCACACAGGATACCTTGACTATTATTTCCCTATCGTAAAACACAAAATGCATGTTTAAAGGGCAGATTTTCAGTGCACAATTATGCAACAATGTTTTTCTGATCCATTGCTTCTTACATTTTTAAAAAGATTATCTTGTGTTTCCCACCACTTAGTTCTACATTATGTATACCCTAAAAACATATTTTAATCAATTTAGCTGGGATTACTCACAATTGTATACAATAACACATTTTTTCGTTTATGAACATTTCTTCTGACTGTAAAAGTCTTGAGAAATATTCATTACTTAAATGTGTTAAGGCTATATGGCTTAATGAATTAACCTTTTTTTTCTCTCAGTATCCTACGCCTGAAATATTTCTTCTTTTGTCAGTTTGGTTTCCAAACTTGTGGTTTATTGGTTTAACACAGTAGAACCCAGCGTTTCACTTAAGGAGACGTTGTTTGAGTGTCTAGAATCCAAATTATACTGTTTGTAAAACAAGCACTTGACTTGAAATAATCCTTTGTCAGACAGCTCATATATATATAGTACAAAGGCTTAATGTCAATAGTATACAATTATTTGCTCTCCTCAGCTCCCTTTTTAGGTGTGTCTTCGGCATTTTTACCCCATTTCTGCTTATCAGTTGGAAGAGAGCAAATAAAGGCAGCATATTGTCTTAAAATAAACCCAACCTATTAGGCCTGTCATCCAGCTGCCTATGCCATGTTCTCTGCTGCATGCTTTCATTACAGCCATGGTTTGCATGCCTCCTTCATTTTCATGTTGCCATTTTGTTTTTTGACTTCTTTGTGTGGTTATTTATTTGATTCTCATGGCAATTTGTGTTTGTCCTGGTTCCCTGCCTTTGGTTGGATGCACTTCCTGTGTGTGTGTGTGTGTCGTTACTTCCTGTCCAGTGCTGGAGTTTGAACTACGGAAAGCCAAGGATACCATTCAGGCACTGCGCGCCAACTTGACTCAGGCAGCAGGTGTGGCTTACTTGAAACATCTGAACTAGAGCTGGGAAACTGACAGGGTAGAAAGAAGTACAGTATATTAACTATGTACTGTATTTCTCCCAACAAAACACCAAATTAGCCTTTCGCCTTTTGACTCATGATCTCAAAACATGTCTCATTATCTTCTTTACTATATAGCATACAGTACAATATGGTAAACAACTGTTTATTCCCATGATAAGATGTTTGTCATATTAAAATTATTCAAAAGCATTTCATTTTGGAGAATTCCTGCTCTAAACCAGCTGTACTGTATTGATGGAGTATCAGGTCGCAACAGAGTATATACATTGTACTTCTACTTTCCAAATATGTTTTTTTTCTACCTCTAACCTAGATGCACATTTTCCGCAGTATCATTTCCCTTTCGTGTTTCATGAAAATGTCTTTGCTTAAGAAAGATGGTGTAAATTATATTGAATTTTCCATGTTTTAGAAAGCGATGTTCTCTCACAAGAACGAAAAAACTTTAAGACAAGTCCTGAGATACAGGTGTGGGCTTTGCAAGTATTGAAATACAAACATTTTAACTTTTCCCTTAAAGTAATTAATAAAACACCTTAATTTATCAGTTTGAAAGATGTGACATTCTCCCCTTTCTACCTCAGGAGCCTATTCGCCCGCTGGAGAAAAGAGCCTTAAACTTCCTTGTGAATGAATTTTTATTAAAGTATGAATACAAACTCTCCTCTATCACCTTCTCTGATGAAAACGATGACCAGGTAATCCTTTTGTTGTCAAACAATCTTGAAAATTCAAGGCATTTTATTTTCTATATTATTGTTTGCTGTAGAAAATATAGAACGTTATATTGCTGGGGTTTTTTTTCTTCCACTTTGATACTGCTACCTGCAGTACTAGCATGACTGTAATAGATACTAACTTCAACTTTGTTGCTTCTATGGGCTGCCAGGACTTTGAGTTGTGGGATGATGTGGGCCTCAACATCCCCAAGCCCCCCGACCTGTTGCACCTGTACAGGAACTGTGGCAGCCCCCTGGTGTCGCCACGTGATACTGTGGACGTGGCTGTAGGGGCGGAGTTGGGTGAGCTGCCAGGGAACTGCATCATCCAAGACACACCGAAGAAGCCTGACCTCTCACAGCAGGTGTGTGTGTGTGTGTATGTGTGTGTGTGTGTGTCTGTGTGTGTGTGCGCGTGCACGGGTCCAAATACACATTGTGTTCTTAATTTGTCAACTACCAGTATTTAAATTCTATAAAGGTTGCATCATGCAATGTAATCTGTTTTCAGTGAAATTAACACAATTGACCAGTTAAATGGAAATTATAAAGCATGTTTGAATTAGAAGCAAATACCCCTACTTGCAGAAATCACAAATGAAAGAAATTAAATGTGTGTGGCTGTTGCACTTTAACAGTAACCTGTGTGAATGAATGTTTTGCCACGTGTCTGCATGTGTTGGGCTGCAGCAACAAGCAGAGGTAATCCAGGAGCTCGAGTACCAGATAAGCCTCCTCAACAGCGAGAAGCAGAGCCTGGCAGAGCAGATCAGGAAACTACAGAGGTGTGTATCTGCCTGTGTGTGGCGGCAGTATGTACGCGTACGTGTTTGCATATGCAAGCGTAATATTACATACATGCATGCATCCTTGTGAATGGCCTGTGTGGCTGCAGTCTACAGCCAGGACTTGTTATAAACTATGCAGGTCAACATTGTGGCCTATAGTCCCACCACTGGCTGTGACAACCCACACAAACTTGTGAAACACGGGGTTCCATATTGCGACAATGTAGCCTAAACAGATGGGTGTCCAGGGCCAGATGCACAGCCAATATGAAATTACCTGCGAGCACCGCTGTCGCGTTAAAATGAATGTATCGCCTCAGCACAAGAACTGATGTTGAGGATGCAAAGAAAGAGTCCAAAGGGGATATTTTCCTCACTATTGCCTCCATCTGCCAAGGCAAGCGAGTGCACATTTGGGAGTGGTACCGTTGGCCTGTGTCATTACCATCTCGACGTACTTTATGATCTTGGCATCGTGAGGCATTTTAAAAACCTCTACCGTCCATGTGTGACTAACCTCTGTCTGCACGCAGGCGTATATTATTAATTTGTGTATTTGAGTTATGATGATTGTTCCCTGTAAATAAATGCATTCACTTGCGTTTCACTGATCAGTGCAATCAAGTTGTTTATGCATCTTGTGACGTCCTGTGCACCACTTGGTTACACGAGCAGTGCTTAGACAACACACAGAGAAGTGGATTACATGACAAGATGAAGGTCATTAGCTTGGAACCGCTGGTTGGCTTCAGTGTCTCTGGGCTCTCCCCTGGTTTCACAGTGAGATTCAGATTCTGAGGCGGAGTGTGTCCTCGTCTGCTCCTCCTAGTTTGGACCTCTGCTGTCAGGAGACGTCGAACCCCTCCGCCCAACCTCTCGCCATGGTATGGAAAAAATATAAAATAGCAAAGAGATGGTCTCATTGTGAAGCACTTTGTCTCGCTAAGTTAAATTTAACCCTGTACCACCCTCAGCCCCCTACAGATAATGGCCAGTACCTGGATATTCGGGGGGTTTCGGAACCTGAGAACCACCCAGAATTCCTCGCCACCCAGAATACGACCCACACCTTCCCCCAGCCGCAGTCCCATGGAAAGCTAAAGAGCAGGCCTCCGGTCCAGTTCGACCAGCCCAATAGGCAAGTTCAGGCCAACAGCAGACGACTGACTGTGTTGTTTAGCCCATATGGCCCTTTCCCATTGCACACGAACAGGCTCGACACGGCCCGCTCAGCCCAGCGCGCTTGAAAGTGTGTCTTTAACTGATGACGCGCTTAACTTGAGTGAATTACGTTTAAAGTAGTGCCCTCCATAACCCACTTTAGGTTCCTTTATAATTGCACTGTCCAACAGTGGCAGCAATTTGCCTACATTGATTTTCATGCTACTATAGTAAATATTTTACTTGCCATTGTAACAACATCCACGTCAACATGCCGGACTACACATTAGGCTATTGTCTTAATCGGCGAGAACGCACTGCCTATTTAATTAGACATGGATTAATTAATTTGTCTGGGGAATGTTCATACACGTCGCATTGAGCTGGCAGCGTTTGAGCATCTCGGAAATTCCTACAGCAAATGCAAAAGATACGAGCGTGCCGAAAATGGCAATCATTACAGGCATATAACTATAAAAATAAAACAAACAGGTTCATGAGCATAATGTTGTGTAATACATTGATTTGTTTAAAATATATGTCTTGAACTTCACTCTCCGCATGAGTGAGTTCCTGGTTGTTCTGTCTCACTACAATTAGCCTACAGTCCAACATCGGCTCACTTGGAAGCAGGCCGGGTCACTTTGGCCCCACTCCAGAGCAGGCCTATCTCTGGAGCGGCTCGGTACGACTTGGCGCGGTTAAACAAGTAATGGAAACGCAAATCAGACCGTCAGTGGCTCGACTCGGCCAAATGTGCCAGTGGAAAATCCCCAATAGTTTGACAGTAAAAGTGAATAAGCGTATATGTACACCACACGGATGACACTGATCCATCCGTCTATCCATCTTCTCACGCTTATCCGGAGTCGGTCGCGGGGGCAGCAGCTTCAGCAATGGACCCCAAACTTCCCTTTCCCACTGATGACACTGACATGCCCATAGATTAAACCCCATAGCCAGTGACACACTGAATTATTTACATCTGCTTGATTTGATTTATGTAGAAAATATGCTATATTTTGCCACAAGATGGTGCCACTGACCTCTTTTTTTTTTTTTGTAGCAACAAACCTTGGAAGAAGTACTTGCTCTGAACTCGCTGTATTGGCTGTATTGCTGTTGTATTACTACCATGGACTACAGTGTATTGTTCAGTCAAGTTTTACTCTCTATATAAATGAAAATGTATGATTTATATAAATTTAACATTTGAAAAGGCAAAATTGTCTTAAACAAATGTTTCTATTTTTTATATTCTAATTTATTTTAAGGCAAAATTTTCTGCACGGTGAGCTTAGTTTGGAATGGTCTCGCCTGCATCTCTATAATATCGTTATTTTTACCACGGTTAAACTCCTCCTCCTGTCAAGTCGTGTTTTCATGCCAAGCTTGGAGAAGTGGCGTTTTATCACGCAATGCTGAGAAGCCCCCACACAAGGCGACCCGCCCACCCACGGCAGGGTGTGCCCAGCCGTGTCATTATGCGGTGGATGCAATCAACAGGCATGCGTTGTAGTGGTGTGGCGGTGGCATGACGCTCTAGTGACTTGTTTCTGTCCCCCCAGGAAGCTGTCCCCCTCCTTCCACCAGGCCCTGCTGTCCTTCTGCGGGACGTCCTCCGACAGCCGCCTGGGCGCCGAGGTCTGTGCCGTGAAACACACGTGCTCTCGCACGCCTTGTATTACATACGTGTGTGTGTGTGTGTGTGGGTCAGTTTTGTTTACATGGAGAAGTTTTACATATCTTTCTGCTGTTACGCCGAATAACTGTTATGTGTTTGTGTTCTCTCTCTCTCTCTCTCGCCCACCCGCCCGCCCTACAACCAGGTGTCTCGCATAGCGGACAGCGAGGAGAGCGTGATGCTAATGCTCGGCCGCTGTCTCCCACACATCGTGCCTAACGTCCTGCTAGCTAAACGCGAGGTACGCCTCGTTCCTTTGGCTCTCCCAACATCCACCTGCCGTCATCACATGCTTTGCCTCATCCTGTCATGTAGATACACATGGAACAGCGATGCTCGAGCAGAGGGAAAACCGATGGGTCTGTGCGTGCGTTCCTAGCCATCTCATTGCTCTAACCATGCTAATACAGTCTAGGCAGCTATGGTGTGGTTAGGAGCCCAACATGTTCCAATGGTTAACAACAAATAGATTGTTTCTGTGTTGGATAATGCTGCTAACATGTTGTTAGCATGGTGGAAGTGTTCTTGAGCACGATGCCTAACCCCCCCCCCACCTGTTTCAAACTTGTTCTTGTTGTACTGTAGGTTGACTTTGGGTAAAAAAAACTGCCGCTAAATTCCTCATTGTTGTACAATTAATCCTAATTCCTGCTGTCAATAATGATGTAGGCAATCTGATTAACGGTGTTTTCCCTCTCACCTGGGAAACGTTTCCATCCAGAAGACACATGTGTATCTATATCTTTGGAATTTCACATGCTGTTCATTTTTCAACACCAGTCTCATCTCTCCTCCCCTGTTTTTCCCTCCATCCACTTTGTTTCTGTCTCTTTGGTTCTCACTTGTTTTCTTTCTTTTCTTTTTGTTTTCTTCTCACTCATTCTCTCGCTCTTGTGCATGCCTTTCTGCTCCTAGAGAATGGTCGCACACCTCTGCCAGGTGAGTGTCACGCTCCGCATGGTTGTCTCATCGGACTCCATTACCCAACATGCAACAGTGGCCCCACTCTTATTGGCTACAACTGCTCCCCTTAGGCTTTTGCTAGCCAGGCAATGTTTTTGTAAAGACTTTTTGCCATTTCGTCGTTTTTAGACTTTTGTTTGCATATAATTAAATGTGGCATATAATAAAAATCAGTTCAAGGCCAAGGGTTTGTGGTTTTAGCCTGTATGGTGGGTTTATTTATGCATATTTAAATATATTTCTCTACATTATTATCTGATTGTTTTCTATCATAATAGCCTGCTCTCATTGGCTTCTTCCACACTACCATTCAGTGCATGTTAAAATGGTATACTGTACATGTTATTTACCCGCTACTTCTGTTGCACGGGTTTTCAAATACTTTATTGTGTGTGTGTGTGTGTGTGTGTGTGTGTTGCGGCTTCCCTGTAACCCTGCTAATTGTAAACCCGGTTTGTTTATCTGAGGGCTTGTCTGTACAGCACTGACGGTTACCCACATATTTTCTGGGAAGAAGAGGGCATAGATATGAATGCAGGAACATGTGCACAGGTGTCCCGTGTTTTCAAAAGTGTGTTCATGCAACCGATGGAGAGGGGGATGTTTGTTCCCAGGAATAAGCAAAATAGTTGCTAAAAAGCAAAAAAGCAAAGTATTTTCATGGAAAATCGTGCGTGCGCACGTAAATGAAACGAGTATGCCAGGTTACATTTGGCAACAGCCTGGCTACTTTGCATATTACCATGGTTACGTTCGTTTGATCAACGATTGACAGTTATAGAGTACCTGTTCACCTGCCAAAATCAAGGAAAAACAAACCGATGGAAAGGGGGGAAAAAAATAGTACGTTTGGATGCCAACGTTCAGCTTCAGTGGTGTGGACTTTGTACTACGTCCGTTAGAGTCATTACCCTGCATCTTAGCTCACAAACGTTGACGTGCACTTGTATACACACTCCTATCTGGTAACTGGCCACCCTACCCAAGCATTGAGACACACCTTGTTAAAAGTGCAACACAAAACAAATGGTGTTTAACTTGAAAAGACACCCGAGCAAATGCTTTACAATGCAGAAAGTAAGCTTGCCACCTGGCCAGTTTAGCAGTAATCATAAACCAGTGTCCATGCACACATGCTCACTCAATGCACTGTAGATTAGGGTAAGGTGTATTTACTGTAGGTTAAAACAAGCATTGTGCAGATTTTAAAGGCAGTCGAATATCATAATATATATTTTGTTTGCCTTTTATTTTATTAATTTATAATTAATGCTGTTTGTTTAGCAGCCTTATATTTAATTCCTTGTTTACAATTCTAAAAAACAAGATCTGATACAGAAAAATAATGCAGTAGTTACTAATTTGGCTATTCACTGAAATTGTAGCAGTTCATTATGGCCTGGCCTCTCCGTGTCCAGTTTACCTGGCCACAGTGTTTACCACAGAGGAATTCACACAGAAATAGAACGGGGTCACTGTGGCTTCTAATGACAGATGTGGGCTCTGTCATTGATGTGTTTATTTATTTTATCAGATTTATAGTGCTGATTATCCAGAGTTTCTTCTTCTGTGGTAGCTGCTTATTCCAGACAGGATAATATTACATGTTAACTCGGACAAATCATGTAAGGGTTCCTTTGAACCATTGAAGATCGGTGTATTTTCAAACCTGCTATTTTGAGCAGAGTGATTCTGGGAGAAATTAGTATTTATAGTTTTTCTGTCATGGCCGTTAATATGAACTACCTTTAACAAAGGCCAGTGTTTGATTGCTAAGCCAGAACACATGCGCTAGTAAATTAGGTTCTGCTAACAGGGTTTCATCATATAATAGTATAGATTATTGTTGCATATGATCCTATACTGCCATATATTCTATATACTGTTGTAATACTCCAAATCCTACATTATTAATAATACTGATATACTGTATACATTTCAAGTTATATTGTACTATACAAATCAAATGTAACCTTTTTAACATACATTTTTATATTGGTTTGTAACTGCCATCATTGTAGATTGTACATTGCTTATTGTATTAAGCAATGTGGGACTCTATGCATTCATTCATGCATAGAGATGAATAGTATTTATAATTTCTTGTACCTTTCTTGAACTAACAAATCCTGGTTTTTATCTCACCATGTGTTTATGGGAACTGTTTTCTCTCAGAAATGCTGCCTGTGGTTTAAAGTACACTACTGCTTTCATGGGTTTAAAATAACCAAAAGGCCCAAAACAGTTTTTTTAGTGAACTGATGGCCAACGTGGCATTACGCTCTGAGAGAGGGTTGATCCAGCATTCAGCGGTTGACTCATCACTGCTATCTTTATCCAAGTCTGCTTATCTGTATCCGAGTCTGCTAAGTCTGCAAATCTCTGTCATCCCCAAATTAGGGGTTTGCCGACACTGCCAACACACAAAATAAGAACGGTTTGAGAGGGCTAGAAAGAAAAAAAAAATGTAACTGAGCTCTCTAATTTGGGTGTGTAAGAGGGAAATGTGGAGGCAATCTCCGTCATGGACGGTGGATGTTCCTCTTCTCTGGCTGTAAGGTCTCTTGAACTTCCACTGAACTCTGGTAGTGTGTTTTCAGTTTTAGCAAGGCGAATTAGTCAATGAGTCTGTACATTATCTAACTGGGCAGCTATTTGTGTGTGTATGTGTGTGTGTTGCTGGCTTTAGCCCAGCTAAAGTCGAGGCACTCTGCCGAAAGTCACATTTTCCAAGCACTTTCTCTTGTCATAACTGGCTCCTGTTCATATGTTTGGTGGCTTGGTGGCTATGTATTTATTATCTTGTTTAAAATGCAGCTTTCCCTCAATTATACTGCCTTTTTTATTTGTTCATTATTTATTTTAAGTTTTAAATTCCTCTCTCGTCCAGACTTGACTGTTGGATGTTACCGAACACACAGTTCTTTTTGTCAATGACCTCAACCTCTCCCCGGTGCACGCAAATTATCTCCCACTTTCTCTCATGCATGACCCCTCTCCCCCCACTCTCTCTCTCTATCTCTCTCTCTCCCCCCCACCCCTACTTCAGGAGTTGATCCCACTCATCCTGTGCACGGCGTGTCTCCACCCGGAGCCCAAGGAGCGAGACCAGCTTCTTCACATACTCTTTAACCTCATCAAGAGGCCAGACGATGAGCAGAGGTGTGTGTGTGTGTGTGTGTGTGCACACGTGCATGCGTGTGTGAGAGAGATCCTGATCCTATTTGAAAGGCTTCCTGTTTTTCCATGTGTCTTTGTTAACTTGACAAAATAACACATTTAGCAAAACGTGTCAGACTGAATTGGCCCCAGGTGTGACATCATTTCTGGATGGACCTATCCTGCCAATCCCAGTCAGATCAAGATAGGGAATGTTATGAAAAAGTGCAAAACTAACTGAAATGGTGAAAGGCAGAAATGGAGGAAAAAAATACATTCTTCATCCTTTTTTTAATCTAGATTTTTATTTATTACAGGCCTTTTCATTTAATGTGTTGATATTGACTACAGACCAGAAGCTGTCATTATACTTTATGAATATGTCGTCATGTGTTCACATCTGTCTGCGTGTCTGTCTGTGTGTCTGTCTGTGTGTGAATGCACAGACAGATGATCCTGACGGGCTGCGTGGCGTTTGCGAGGCATGTTGGCCCCACGCGCGTGGAGGCAGAGCTCCTTCCTCAGTGCTGGGAACAGGTATGCTTATTTCCCCGTGTGTGACCCAGGACACCGTTACCATGGCATCATGATATTGTGTGAATGCAGCGCACCAATTCATCTTAGCCTTCCCACTATTGTATTGTCATTGATTTGATGTTAGTAATAAAAAGAACACAACACAAAAACATACATTTTCACCATGTCAGTTGGCTAACTATATATTTTCTTCTTTTCTGTTTTTTGTGTTGAGCAAATTTTATTGAAGTGAATCAAACCTGTTACCGGGTACACTGTCGTTCTTCCCCAGTGACCCTGACCTAAATATGATAGCAAATTGTTTTCAAGTAGACCAGGCTTAATTTACACAGCACATTCATGATAAATAAAATGTGCTGCCATGGCAATGGCGGCTGCATTCCCTCCTCTGGCTGGGAGTCTGCATGTGGAAAGACAAATAGCATCACCGCAAGCCAGGGTCAACATGTTTACTGGGCCTCGGTTATTTAACATGGTATTCTCTCTCTCTCTCTCTCTCTCTCTCTCTCTCTCTCTCTCTCTCTCTCTCTCTCTCTCTCTCTCTCTCTCTC
>JAODOY010001134.1:0-13107 GCA_025399855.1 Forbesichthys papilliferus
ATATATATATAGTTGACAACATAACAAACACAAAATTGGTTTGCTAAGCCCAACTAAAGCCCGGAATTGTCCGTACCACACAACGCCTACATTTGTGCTGTGGTCCGAACAGGAGAACAAATGATCACTAGGTCTCCATTAGTGTTGCCACAGGCCTTGCACGTGTTGACACAGCCTAGTAAGACAAAAAAATGCTACCGTTATATGGGTATGAACTATACTGCTGCATCGACTGTGTTGAAAAGCAAATGCATTTGTTACATTTCTTAGTACAGTATTGTTTAGCCTAGCGGTAACAACAAGCTATTTATGCTAATTAATCAAAGAAGAAAAAAGGAGAAAACAGGAAACCTGATGGAAATTTTATTTTTTATTTTATTTCTAGATACATTATAAACACAAACATGTGTTCATCAACCACCCGAACCAAACCAGACCCACACACCGCCAACCTGTGTCTGTATGTCAATGGCGATATAGAGATAATTATTTCTAATTTAATGCATGTTTCAAAGGGAAATGCCAATAGCAGAGCCACCAAAGTCCATATGCCTATCTCTGGAGCCACGGCAGGCTACAGCAAAGTAAATGAGCAGTAGTCTTGCTATAGGCTTATTTAATTGTTTCATTTATCAGCTAGCTTTCGTTAGCAATAGGCTGCGCTATCTTAATACATATAGCCTATGCCAGGGGTGCCCAACTCTGGTCCTGGAGGGACCCTATACTGCATGTTTTAGATGTCTCCCTGCTCCAACACACCTGAATCAAATCAATGGGCTTCTGCAGAGACTGATAACGACCCATTCATTAGAATCAGGTGTGTTGGAACAGGGAGACATCTAAAACATGCAGGGCGGTAGCTCTCCAGGACCAGGGTTGTGCACCCCAGGCCTATGCAGTACGTATGCGTATATGCTACTAAATAAATGTTTACCAACTTCATAGTTCGGTACACTTGCAGATTAGTCTATTGACAGCCAGGGCATGAGAGGATCTGCACCACTGCTTCAGAGCTGTGCCATTTTGTGTGTGTGTGTGTGTGTTTAAGAGAGCAAGGATCGGAGAATCCACGCTCGCACGGAATGATTCAGTAGATATTTATAACTTTGACTGACCGCTGCGTGGCCTTGTTTTGACCTGACCCACCCGCAATCCTTTCTGATAAGCTTAGCCGAATCCGCATATCACTACTAGCTGGCTAGTAGCTACCTGTATCTGTTTGTCAGAAATTAAATTGAGCATGTGACTCGTTGGCTACTCTGAAAAAAAGGTGCGCTTCAAATGCTCACTCCCTGTCAACTTGTGCAAGCGGAGTTAGTAGGCTGACACGTGAGCTTTCTCTCTGGTGTCTCCGCCCCTTCGACACTCCAATGTACTAAATCATGCGCTCCGCACTCCACTCCTCACTCAAGCCAAGGGCAGGAATGGAGGGAGAGATGAACAAATTGAAAAATTAATGTATTAATAAATAATATAACTATACCGATGTAAACCATATTGTCAAATTGTATATCTCGTTTGAAAAAAGAACAGGTAAAAATGTAATACCGGTATATCGCCCAGCTCTACCTCTACCCCCTAAAACTGCTCCCGGTGGTTGGTCGCACCTTGCATGGCAGCAGTCACCATTGCTGTATGAATGTGTGTGTGAATGGGTGAATGTGAGGCAAAATACTGTCATGCACTTTGGATTAAAGCGTATTTGTATAAAACTGAGATGTGGCTTTGTGTTGCAAATACACCGTGGTTGTGTAACGGATGTATGGTCTTAGCTATTCATATGTGCGTAGGTCATACAGTTAAACCGTTCAAGTTCCTTATTCGTCATGTGTATGGGGAAGAATAGGTTTGTGGTCAGGCTGATTGACTCCCAGCAGAACTGTCCTGGGTTCAGTCTCTCACACGCCTGACCTTCCTGTCAGCAAGACGTCTTCCCCTTAGCAGCGTCTTAATACAGTGTGTGCTATATGACGGCGATCTCCAGGTTACCCAGGCTCTCCCAACCAGGCTCCTTACCCTGCGGCCCAGCCTGGCAGCTACTCCATGCTCCCGTACCCAAACGCCCAGGGAGGCTACGACCAGAGTGGCCCCCCGCCCGCAGGCTTCCAGACGGGCTACCCCGAGCCTCACCCGGGCCAGCCAATAATGTACCAGCCAGGGCCTGTGGGCCCTGCACCGTACCCCAGTCCTAATGCAGGCCCGGACTACGGCGGGCCCCAAGGAATATCGCCCGCCGTGGCATCTGGTGCGATGGTTGTCCCTGTGGGCGTGCCTCCTGGGCTGGAGTACCTGACCCAGGTACACCCTAACTTTCTGTAGTACAGTGGGTGTCAAAGTGGGGGAGGGTATCAGATACACATGGATGTGAAAACACATTTTGGGGGTGAAGGGTCAAAGAGTTTGGGGACCAGTAGTGAAATAGTCTCTCACCACGGAGCTTAAATCACATTTTATTGTTTTTTTAGATTGACCAGATTTTGATACATCAAAAAGTGGAACTTCTCGAAGGTAAGGCTCAGTACACATAAACCAATGTGCTGCCTGTGTGTCTCCCCCCCCCCCCTCCCTCCTCTCTAATCCGTCTTCCCTCTTCTTGTCTCCCTCCCCCGACCCAGCCTTCATCGGCTTCGAGACGAATAATCAGTACGAGATCAAGAACAGCCTGGGCCAGAAGATCTACAAGGCCAAGGAGAGCAACGACTGCTGCACCAGGAACTGCTGTGGCTCTCTGCGCAGCTTTGACATGAAGATCAAGGACAACACAGACCGAGAGGTCATCCGCCTCATAAGACCCTACCGCTGTGCCTCCTGCTGGTGTCCCTGCTGCCTGCAAGAGGTGTGTGTGTGTGTGTGTGTGTGTGTGTGTGTGTGTGTGTGTGCGTGTGCGTGCGTGCGTACTTCATCAGCAGGTGCATATTGATATTGTAATATCAATGGATGACAATAGTGTGTATTCTATTCCAAACCCAGTCCCCTCCTGATTTTGTATGTTTGAGTGGCCGGAAGGTTGGAAAAGCGCTATATAAATGCGTTACATACATTTGTGCATCTCATTTAAAAGGGTAATCTACGTGTCTTGTTTTTGATCAATCCGAAGCATGGTTTAAGCTACTTCAGTACCCTCATAACACAGCAAAGTGTACCTCAACAAGAAATCTGAGCATTGCCTGAATGTGCTCTGTCCTCTAAAGGGTTTGGTTGGGTCCATGAATGGCCCTTTGTTTAGCCTGGAGCATCTCCTGGACTCTTGTCCCTTCATTTCCCCTTTATCCCTTAGGCATCGAGACACGTGTTCAGCAGAAAGACAGCACCCCATTATCACACCCCTGAATCCAAGTCTACCTGGCCTGGCTCAGCCTTGACATAATGGTGTGTGTGTGTGTTCTCACGCGGCCTTCTCCTTGCGCGTGTCACCTACAGATGGAGGTGCAAGCACCACCGGGCACCACTATAGGGTATGTGAAGCAGGACTGGCACCCCTTTCTGCCACGCTTCTCCATACAGGGGGCCAACAAGGAGACCCTCCTGAAGCTGGAAGGGCCCTGCTTCGCCTGCAACTGCTGCGGGGATGTCAATTTTGAGGTCAGCGAGGTCACTGTGTGCGTGTGTGCGAGTCTGGTGATCCTGGTTGTGTTGATATATTCTACTTCTATTCCGGTGTGACAACATTGATCGGCCTGCTTAACGTAATGGCCTATACTGTATAGGGCTATTGATAACGGCCTGTTTAGTCAGTGGAAACATGCTGTTGGGGACTTCCAAAGGTGTGGGTTGAAGGATGTTTTGTGAGGTGAGGGTAGGAAATCACGCATGAAAGTTTAATTTCTTTTGATCAAAACTTCAGTGTAAATACAGTTATGTAGTGTATATGTAGTGTACATATCACAACGATGTGCATGGATGTTAATTCTGTGTTTAAGTGAATCGTGGATGGACGTGTGAATATGGATGCACAAAGCCCTACCAACCCCCTGTGGTCTCTGTTAGAAACTGTTCTTTCTCTGCAGCTGAAGGGCAAAGACGGCGGCAAGCCCGTTGGACGCATTAGCAAGCAGTGGACCGGCCTGCTGAAAGAGGTGTTCACAGATGCGGACAACTTTGGCATCCAGTTCCCCCTGGACATGGATGTCAAGATGAAGGCTGTTCTAATGGGAGCCTGCTTCCTCATCGTAAGTCCACCACCTCTTACCCATGTCAATTAAAGGGACGCGGCGGTTTGTGTCCGGAATGATCCCTGTGGTTGGACGCTTTGCTTAATTTCTATACAGTAACTGTGCAATGCGTTTCTGTGTAGGCCTACTGTCGCACACGCACGCTGTGCTGAAGAAAGCATGGTTTGAGCATATCAACATGTTTAAACCATATGTCTATGATTTTGACTTGTGTCAAAGTAGACTTGCTACGCATTTAATCGTGAGATTCTTTAGAGTAATTACCTAATTCAGATTTACCGGCATGTAAACAAAGACGACGAGGAGTGTCTCATACCTAACAACCAAAGTTAAAAGCAGTCATTAAGCCAGAATGTGTCCATTCCTCAATTTATAATCCTTCAGAGGGTCCATGCTAAATCCAAGTGAATGTTTGTGAATGTGAAGTGATTAGCTCATCTCGTTTGGCAAATAAAGACGTCACTTTTAACTGACAAACAATTGCTATACGTATAATGAGTCCTTGCGCCTATCTTCCCTTTTGTTACTTGGCTACAATATATAATACTGTTCCTTCAGCTATGTCAATTATAGCCGTGTCTGAAAGCCATGTTGTCTCTGTTTAAAATTTGCTCCACATTTAACTAGCGGTGCAGACAAAATTAACAATCGCTCGTTAACTGTCTAGAGTAAAGCATGAAAGAGGTAGCCCTACTTATTATTCTAAGCTATAGATAATATAGATACTGTCTTAAATAATCAAGTTGGTAGTATTTACCATCTTGTGAAAAGAATTAAAGGCCCACATAAACCAGTCTAGTGATTAAAGCAAGAGCCTAGTCTAAACATATTGTATATGTATGTATGTATGTATGTATATTTAGCATATTGTATTTTGCTAAAGAAACGTGCTGCGTCAATTGGGTACATTTTTTACAAGTCACAGTTGTTTCACCACAGTGAACCAAGCATAAAATGTAGGGTTCTGGAGCTGTTATAATATAATTGAGAAGTGTGTACATATATTATGTTTAGAATTTATCAATTTAAAATGTTTCCCAATTTTGTTTTTATTTTGCAGGACTTTATGTTTTTTGAGAAGGTTGGCGATGCAAACCAGCGCAGCACTGTCTTTTCCTAATAAAATGAAGGATGAACTACTACAATGTGGACACTAACAGATTTGATTTCATGCTCTTCATTATTCTGCCAAGATCTCCTACTTTTGTAGATTTCCAAATGTATTCCTAATGCCACTATATGTAGGAAGCGGCCATTACGTCATTACCAAAATTATATCTCTCTATTGACGTTTGTGTTTTGCTCCAATTCATATTCATCAATCACTTGAAATAAGAATAATTTTACTACATTTTAAAGCAAATTACCTCATCACTTTTTTGGGATATTTTATTATCTAGGAATATTACCTCTGGGTAGAACATGTCTACCAAACTTTTGTATTATTTTCACTCTGTATTTTTAAGCCTAAGAACACAATTAACAATTTCAATACCATGCAAATGCATGTATTCCTGTCATATTCTGTCATATATTACTGCTAGCTGCCAATCAGCACTAAGTTTGTGATTAGTGGTAGTACATTTGTTTAAATTGTTTTAGTATGTACAGTAGCTAGTACATTATATATGTGTGTGTTCATATATATATATATATATATATATATCTCTATCTCTCTCTCTATCTCTATCTCTCTCTCTCTCTCTCTCACTGCATGTAACTGTGTATACCATGCATTGGCTTGTGCCTTTTCATATTTCATCCTCTTGTGTGGTATATTTGCCGCTTACTGCTGAAACCGGCATAGCGACACAGCAGTATCCCTGCCATTTCTCCAAATACTTCTCATGGGTGTACACGCCACAGTATATTGTGTGCCTGAATGAGACATTAGCCATCGTGACAGAAAGAAATAATCGTAAACGAGCAACAGGATTGGTTGTAATGGGCAGTTCTATTGCTGGTGAAGCATGCCTTAACAGAAACATGGTCTAGAGCTGCATAAGCATTTAGACTGTCTTTCTGTAGTAAAATCATTTTGTTTTAATATACTCTAAATGTGTCTTTGCCGGTCCATAAACATTGTATTTAGCTAGATGCCAAAGGATTTATTGGGATTATATTCACTGGTGATGTTAATTTACTATTTGTTGAGAAGCATTATTTGCCATAAATAAAGTTTTTTTTTGTACAATGTGTTTGTGTGCTATAGCTTATATGTCAAGCTGGAAACAGGTTTATAGTTATTTTGTATATATCTATGGGAGGTTCCATTGGAGCTGAGTCTTCTCTGAATAATAAACATCTGTTCACAATTGGAAACTCTGATAATGGTTTCTCCAGTTAGGGGCTTTCCACCCGCTCTTTTTTTTTTTCCAACGAGAGCATTGTTCCATTGGGTCTGCAGCACTTTCAGTTAGTTTTCTCACTTTCCAATACATTATGTCACATACTTTGTCCAATGTTTGTTCAGAATGGTTATGAAAGTAACAGTTCTCTGCATGACAACTTTCAGTGGTGTGTAATGACTTTACTCCCCCATCATGGAAGCATGTGGGATGTTAGCAAATGGGCATGCCAGAGCATGTTCCTTTAAGATAATTTCAAACATTGTACTAGACAATTTATGTACAAACCCAGTGTTTTAAGCTTCCCACTTGGCTAGAACTGGGAGTGGGCAAGGGTGAAGAGACACAGAATGCAATGATGTCACTGCCTGCGACCAAATCTAACCAATTGTATCTGTCTAAATGACCACAGCATTGACAACAGCATTATTATGACTCGAGGCTGACACAAATAAACAAATATAAAAACATAAGTACTGTAGTATCGTCAAACAGTGTAGAAATGAGGAGGGGCAACGCTGTGCACGTTATAAAAGGGAAGGAAATGCTCTTGTGAAATATAATGCAAGCTATAATTAGGAAACTATTTATTAAAACAAAAATTGTTAGTAATACAGTAGGCTATGTACATGGATCATAAGAACTTGGCATTATAAACATTTAAACTAGTAATTCCAGCTCCTTAAAATATACATTTGTCATAATCCGAGCAGTTTTCATCCACTATTAACTATAATGGAGACCAGAACCTTGTGTAAAAGTATATACAGTACAGAACATGGCAATGGAACAATTGAACGTTATTTCAAACACGTCTCTCTGAGCTAATTTGAGGTCTTTCTGCTGTGTTGAGCTTTTCGTCACGCGCCGCTCGTATTATGAAGCGACTGGCTAACTGCAGATTCCACTGGTATTTGGAGAGAACCTTCAGGCAGTCATCTCTAGAAAAGATGCTCAGCGAGTACAGCTGCTCCAGCTGAGGTTAGAAAGGGAACACAATGATTTACATAACGATAATGGTTTGGCTTGTATGCTTGTACATAACTACAAATGAGTGACATGAAGAGTGGTGAATAAAATGCAAAGGCGAGAATGGAATTAAGGATAATAGGTTAAAAACAAAACAGTATTTTATACCACTACTACTGTTACATTAATTCACAAAAAATAAATGTCATGTGCAATACCAATAACACTTTTAATATTTAGTAATTAGACAATACTGTAGGTTAGAAGGCTAGCAGAATGTTGTTACTAGGTGGAGGCCTAAATGTTCTTACAAATGCTGATTTCTACATTTCTAGAATATATACACCCTGCGACCCGATCCCGGATAAGCGGATGAAGATGGATGGATGGATAGAATATATACAGCCGCAGAAAGAATTAATAGACTACTGCAGCAGTTCCTAAGAGTTTTACTATATAAATGTTTTTTTTTTTACTCTGTATGTTGTTTTTTTACTTAGATGTGATATATATACATTTTTAGATTTATAGAATGTGTCTATTTATTTTAAGTTTAACAGTACTATATAACTTTTAAATAATGTGCTGCGGTTTCTTAATGTTTTCTGCAGCTGTATACACAGTAGAGATATATATATATGCACACACGCACACACACACACACACTATACAGTATATCCAGTACACAGTATACACACAGTATAGTCTGTCTGACCTTCAGTTGTTGTTCAGCTCGGATGGGGTTCCAGTCATTACGGCGAAGTGCAGTGTGAACCTCCTCGATGGTGACCCCGTGGACCGCCTCCATAACCTGTGCAGGGAACGCAAGCTGGAGCGTCACTGAGCACGACAGAACACAGGCCACCGCGCAGAGACACGCCCTACCTGCGCTATGACTGCCCCTCTGGTGCTCTGCGCCTGGATGGGGTACCTCTCCTTCTCCCTCTCCCGGGCCCTCTCCCTCTCCCTCTCCCTCTCCTTGACGTCCCACTGCTCGTCCAGCATGGGGCTAGAGCGAGCCATCTGGGCCATCCTGGCCAGGTTGCTGCCCCCGGTGGCCACCGGCGGCGGAGGAGGCTGGAGCTGTGGTGGGCCGGGACCCGGGAGCGTCTGCGGAGGCCAGGGGAAGCCCGCCTGAGGCTGTGGGGGCTGCGGGGGAGGAGGCAGCTGTGGCCTCCTTCCCTGGAGGCCCACCAGGGGCTTGGGACGCTTGAAGTTGGGGGGAGGCGGGCGCGGCGGAGGGACCAGACTGGCCTCGCTCAGCCTGCGGGGGTCCTGCTGGGCCAGCGTGCTGTGGGCCTGGGCTCGGCCCTGGGGGTCCACGGCCGCCCCGGTCATGGTCCTGGCCCGCGGAGGCCCGCTCAGCACGGACTCCAAGCTCCGAGATAGGCCTGTGCACACCAGGAATTGTACTGTTACTATTTAATTATTACTCTTTCAAAAAGTCATAATATTACTTATATATATCATGTTACCATCTAATCTACTAAAAGATGCATTATTACGTATTACTGGGTATTAAAAGTAATTATTTACGTTACTATATTATTTTCTCCTTCACTACCCTGCCTCACCCCTTCTGAAAAATGACTCATTTTAGAATTGAATCCTCTTTATTGGAACAATAATTAACCTTAGGCGTCAACAATCAGCCAAAGTGAAAACACTGCAGCCTCTCAAACCAGATGATTGGACAGGCTGGTTCAATTACCCTTCACTAACTTTGATAGGTCCAGCAAAATAATAAAGGCACGGCTTCATAAGATGGAAGTCGGGGGGGAAATATCATTCTGCTGTAATGCAGCATTACCTGGGTTAGTAATTGTAATGTTATTACCGAAAAAATAATCATATTACAGTAACTAGTTACTGTCCGGCATTGGGGCACGCACATGCCCACACACACACACAGCATCATGGGGTGAAAAGATGCTAAGTATGGGTGGAGGAGCATATCTGTACAATACATGAAATATAAATATAAACAAAGTCAAGCCAACCTGGAAGGGAGACTATTGTATACACCCACACCGTGAATGGGGACAAGTGGGGAAATCAAATGGATTGGACTCTGGACAGACAGACGGACAGACAGGTTCCGACAGCAGATATCTCACCTGCCATTCTCTGGAGATTTGACCCTGTATTCTCCCGGGCGGCCAAGGCTGCCTTCCAATTCCCACTGCTGTGAAAGAGCAGAGGGGTAAGCGGTCTCCAGTCATTAAGTATACTGAGACCAATAGGCCAGAGTACGATGTGGATTAACAGTTCATGTACAGACATCGGTACAGGCTATTTGAAGGTGCGATACATGTCCTCCTTAGTTTGCTACTGCTTAGCTTTGTATCTAACATTTGCAAATAAGATAGATAACATGATTTCTCTGTGCTTTGAATGTCAGCCCATGGAATTAGAGAGGGGTTGGGAGGGTGGGAAGTGGCCTTGCGAGACCATTCTGATCTTGCGAGCTTCAGTTTGACTTTGCCGCCAGAATCCGTCTGGAGAGCTTGGAAACCTTTGCGTTTCAGGCCGGTAAACCTAGTGTGTTGCCGGTCAGCGTTGTGGTTTAGCTACAACAAAAAACCCCAGGGTCTACAAAGGTTAACATAGTAGCCTAGATGATGCAATATAGCATCAGTTTTATTACAAGTTATTAGAAGGGAAAAGGCTTTTCTCAATGTAAAACATGTTTTCACTCTTCTCCTGACTTTTCTACTACCAAGAGTGGATAACAGCTGGCTCTGCTGGGTAACAGGCTCGGCCAATCACCTGCCAAGTATTTTAAAAACAGTTTCAACAGATGGGACTTTGAGTGTGCTTTAATGACAAGTCTGGCAACAAGAGATGGATACTAAAGGGTGTGGCTGTAGAAAGGATCACTGACTCTTCCAGACGCTCTGGGGTGCCCCAGCTGCGCTCAGGGTGGACGTCCCCATGCCCCGTGCGGTACAGGGTGCCCTTCAGCGGGGCGGAGATGAGGGAGCAACTGGACACTGACCCTGGTTCTGGGGGAGGGGCCTGGGGCGGAGCCGGGGCAGGGGCTGGGCTGACTCCGGTGCCGACTGGTACCGATATGGTGGGCATAGCGAGGCTGGAGGGAAACCAGCCCACTGCCAGAGTCCTCTGGTTCTGGCCCTTCCACTCACACAGCTCCAGACTGTAGTCAACCACAAGAGTCACAGTCACAACATCTGCACATACAGATTACAGTAAGGAATATATAATCAACCAGATATCTATCTACGACTAGTCAGGGCTGGGTACAGTCATTTTGCTATCCAGAATGCTTGTGTCTGATTGGTCAGAGGATTTGTCCCCTCTAATTAGGCGGGTGGCTGAACTTTACAATAACAAATAGACACACAAGCACTAATTCAAACTGTACGCAGCATCAATGCATCAAGAAATACATTGAAAAAATGACCTAAAGATATCAAAATGACTTTTTGTTTGACAGTGGTAAAGTAAAATAAAATATATTGGATAAAAGTAATACATACATATATAGTAATATAGAATAATAATAAAAACAAATTAAGAAAATGATATAATATGTGCATGTGTACAGATTTACATGTTGATTCATCGTCATGGCTACTATACTCATACTGGACTCAATGAGGTCAAGCGATAGTTTTACTGCACGGGGGCCTGAGGGTGCCATTTGAAGTCCCATGGCTGACGTGAACAACAAGACAGTGTGTTCTCCTATGTAATGTGCTTCATGTGTTAGTGTCCTCCCATGACCTCCTCCCCTACCCGTGGTCGATGACGGTCACAGGGTCATTGGCCACAAGTGGCAGCTTCCTGGGTTCAGCAAAGTCTCGAACAGCTTTCACTTCCATCGGTTTGGCCTGAGAAGACAAATGGAGCGAGCAAAGACTAAGGATATGAAGGCATATACACAATAAACAAATTTATAATACATGCGTTACAAGCTTTACAGTAACAATTTGGCATTGTTTATAGTGTGTTTATTGCCACACTCTAAATCAGTCGTGTCAAACTCGAGGCTCGCGGGCCGGGCATTTATGTCCAATTCATAATATCGCTGCTGGTATATAGGGCGCACATTGCTGATATATTACAAGTCCCAGAATGCACTGCAACCGCAAAGCATGGCAAGACCATGACAAGTCACGCAGATAAAGCAGTCCTCACAATGTTGTCAAAATATCATCACTAAAATGTAACCACTGACCACTTGCCATATTGGCTAGTTAACAAATTCAAGATACTTGTTAAACAATTTAATAAAACCCTATTAAACTGTAGGGTACCGGACCAACATCTTAGAATGATATAAAGATTGAGCATTGTAATGCATTTCAATGGAAGCAAAAAGAGAATGCTTCTGGTCTCTTGTGGGCGTGTTTTGCTGTAGAGGCTGATGCAGCACCCAGATAGCTAAATTTACCATGGGGCCCGAAACAATGTCAATTTACCTCAAAACAGTTTGCTGCAGAAATACCACTGTGGCTTCAGATAGATCATAAAAACTTGGGAATTAGTGTAATATACTCAACATACCCATTAACCCAGGGATGAATAATGGGCAATGGTATGGTGAAATTCGTGGACCTCCCCATTGACTTGCATGGAAGGCTAGGTCGTTCTGACCTGTATAAGTCTGTATATGATCTGTAAAGGGTGAAAAGTCGCCCTCCTTTCAAAAATCTAATGTGGAAGTGCTGCCCGTTGGAAGCTCTTTGTTAAATGATATTCTCAGACCGGCACCGTTATTGATAATAATAATAATAATAATAATAATAATAATAAACTTTATTTGTATAGCACCTTTCATACGTTTGGTGGGATACTAACCCACCAGGACTCCAAACCAGGCTTTAGGTGGGATTCTAACCCACCGGGACTCCAACCCAGGCGTTTGGTGGGATACTAACCCACCAGGACTCCAACCCAAATATTAAACACAAATGATTTACGTTTGGTGGGATACTAACCCACCAGGACTCCAAACCAGGCTTTAGGTGGGATTCTAACCTACCGGGTCTCCAACCCAGGCATTTGGTGGGACTTTAACCCACCGGGACTCCAACCCAGGCGTTTGGTGGGATACTAACCCAGCAGGACTCCAAACCAGGCTTTAGGTGGGATTCTAACCCACCAGGACTCCAACCTAAATATTCCACCCAAATTATTCACGTTTGGTGGGATAATAACACACCGGGACTCCAAACCAGGCTTTAGGTGGGACTCTAACCCATCGGGACTCCAACCCAGGCGTTTGGTGGGATACTAACCCACCAGGACTCCAAACCAGGCTTTAGGTGGGATTCTAACCCACCGGGACTCCAACTCAGACCTTTGTTTAGATTTTAACCCACCAGGACTCCCACCCAGGCGTTTGGTTGGAGTCTAACTCACCGGAACTCCAACCCAGACGATTGGTGGGACTCTAACCCACCGTGATGCCAACCCAGGTGTTTGGTGGAACTCTAACCCACCGGGACTCTAACCCAAATATTCCATAGAAATTAAAATGACAATATCCTAAAATACATTTAAGGATAAAGACATAGGCTAAACAGTGTGGCCAAGTAAATAAGGATAAAAACATAGGAGGTTATAAGGCTAAACAGTGTGGTTAAGTAAAA
>JAODOY010001135.1:0-13105 GCA_025399855.1 Forbesichthys papilliferus
CCCCCAGGCCCCACCCACGGCAGCGACAAAAGTGCCACCAGATCAGCAGGCCAGACCACGGGCGGGCGTGTAACCCATTCCACAATACCAGAGCGCCCAACCGGGGAAAGATAATCCACCCACCCAACCCACACTACACCAGTGTCCAATGATCTGCTCCCAGAACCACATGGCCGGTGATCCGGAACACATCATAGCCCAAACCAACACCCAACATCCCCCAGTCCCCATGCTCTGACTAAAACAGAAGCACTAAAGAAGGAGCCCAAGATCCCAAGCCCCAACTCTAAAGGATGGTAAAGACAAAAACCCAGATACTCAAACCCCCCCCACACACACACACACACCACCACCACACACATAGCATAACACTCAAATCTGCTGTGAGGAAACACTAGAAGCAGAGCACTGTATTTAAAAAAAAAATATAAAAATATATTAATAAATAAATAAATGCACATTTAAAAGGTTTATAGTAAAAATATATCAAGTTTTAAATAAATGAACTAATACATAAAATACAAGTAGTACAGTCCATACAGTTCAGTTAAAAGCCTGGTTAAATAGGTAGGTCTTTAGTTTAGCTTTAAACATGTCCACATTTCCAGCTGCCCTCAGGTCCTCAGGAAGAGTGTTCCATAGACGCGGACCGTAATATTGAAAGGAAGCTTTGCCATGAAAAAGTCTTGACACATTTCTGTCCAGATTTTTGTTCTGTCCAGATTAGTAGCGGCATAGATAGTTTGATACTAAGATTGAAAGTGTAGCAAGGTCAGTGCTTCAAATTGATGCTTCAAACTCAGGGACAGGAACATCAGAGCTTCCACAGTCAGTGTTTACATTTTTTGACCAGTATCCTCCCACTTATAATATGAATAAATAGAAGTTGTTCCATGCTTTTTCCATTCATATTTTAACAGCACACACATGCAGTACAGGGATGACACTATTGGATTCATGGATGGGGGGCTAATCCTCTACTCGGGGGGTCTGGTGGCATAATCCCTGAGGAAACCTTTTTTTTTGTTTTTTTTGCGAGTCTACTATCAGTAATACTTCCTGTACAAATAACATAATTGTAATTTCCTGATTTAAACTAACAAGGCCAACATGAAATAATATATTCAACAAATATTCAACACTACTCACACGGACAATTAAGGACCATGAGGATGAGGGTGGAGATCAATGTGGAAAGAGAAGGAGAGCACTTCGTACTACCGCCTCAATTGGCAGGCTAGCACTGCCATTGCTAGGAGGTCTCAAGACTCGCTCATCAAAGTCTCAAATGTTTTCTGTCCTGGCACCACAGTGGTGGAACGAGCTTCCAGCAACAGTCAGGACTGCTGGAACATTACCCATCTTCCGCCATAGACCCAAGACCCGCCTCTTCACAATACACCTTGATACCTCGATTTGCGACCTCTCCACCTCATAGCACTCAATGCTAACTCAAGTTTCTTACTCAAGTCTTTCTCTCTACCCTCTGCTCTTATGTATTTAGCACTTTATTATTCAGGCCACTAGGAACTTTGTTGGATGATGTAATTATATTTTGATGTGGTGCTGTAATTATTCTGGTCTTCTATTGGTTGCTTACAATTGCTGGTGTGTAACCTGTCCTACTAATGACACATGTACTACATGCAAGTCGCTTTGGACAAAAGCGTCTCTGCCTAATGCCATAAATGTAAATGAGATGATAACTACAATGTTTAATTTGCCCACTAACGTTCTGAGAGCTGAAAGTAAAATGGCTAAAACATTTTCTTGGATAAAGCATGTTATTCTTTTACACACTGCTGGCTATTTCATTGTACTTTCGCCTCACCTAACTAATTGCGCCTAACTAATTTGTGATTATAACTCATGCACACTCTGTAGTGATAATGGCTCGGGAGGGGGGCTCGGGAGGGGGGCTCGGGAGGGGGCTGATTCATATTCTAAGGGGGCTTAGCCCCCTATAATAGGTGAAGGTAAGTCTGATGATGTCCCTGCAAACATATATGATCTATGATCGTGTAATTTTGAGAATCTCAAATGTGACTGGCTGCACAGACAGGAAAGAAAACACTTCTGGTGCCTACTGTGTGTGGTTCAGTTGTAGTAGGTTTCACAAGTATTCTAGAGTTGCAGCGGGTGTGAACACTTCTTGGGCATAACTATACTCTGTATGCCTTCTGTTTGAGCTTTTTCTTTTATTTAGCCTGGAGGGAATTTGCTAAAACTGTTGGTATTCAACGATATTTCCAATATAGTGGTAAAATCTGATATAAAAACATTTGAATAATGTCAAGTAAATAGGTAGAAAATGTAAGAAGGTTAGGTTACCGAGTTTAAACCTTTTCTTTCAGAGATCTCATAATTGAGCATCGGTAGGGGGGAGGGGTTGGATGAATCATTTCACTAAACACCCCCTACATAATCTCTCAGACCTGAGCGCACAGCCTCGCACAATGAGTCACCCTATTAATATGTCTATGCAAGTATGTGTTTACTGAAGACATACAAATGTGGCCAGATTCCTCTCTCGGAAGTGACTTGCACAGGTTTCTGCCATCAATGATTTTCTTTCCCGGAAACTATACGGGGGATTGCCATTTGTTTCCATGTGAACTGTGGGCTTTGTGCAGCCTTTTGAGATTGTACTGTGATTCAAGGATATATAAACTTGACTTGCAGGATCGGTGGGCGCATTGTTTTCACATTCGCTTGCTCTGACTGCCCATTTCATTGAAAATCTATGGAGGTACCTCAGAGATCGCTTATATAAATTCAGGGTAGGGGCATCATAGTCTAGAGTGGTCGATTTACCACCTGAAAGGACTTTTAAACTTCCTTGAGAAATATTCATAAACCTTACAACTGTATTCACTGTAGCTTTAGATATACATATTTTGTAAATTACTGGAGATAAAATTTCTAAATATAATAATTTAAAAAAAAGATATCAAGGCTACCCACATAAACTGAACACCTCATTCTATGCATGGATTAGCCATCACAACTGAGACACAACTAATCATACACAAACTTGATTACACTCTCAGACAAACAAACTTTCATACTACAAAACAATTTCAGAGCTTCTTAAAAAAAGGTAAAATAATACAGTCAAAGTGTAAATGCACTCCAAGATGTTTGGGGATGTAACTAGTCAAATGGAAGATGAAATACTGTGCCCTACAAAACAGCTCCATAAAGATTTTTTTGCATTTGCATTTGTCAAGGTAAATCTTCATAAAAGTGATATAGCCAAAACATTGGTCATCCTTTATAGACAATATTTTATTGACCTTCTACAGTAATACACAGGAAATGTGTATTACACATGTGTTTATACTGAAATCTGTGCTGAATCACACTGTTTCCTACAGTACTCACCACTCCAGGAAATATTTTGGTGAGTCTGTCTACAGCTGCCAAGGCTTTGGACTTTCCTCCACCCAGGCAATCATCAAACTCATAAAGGGGCTGTCGTACTGGATTGGAGTAAGAGATCTTTGCATTGTCTACAAATGTGATGTGTCTGACCCCCCAACCCTGGAGAAAAGAGAACATGTTGAGAACACTAAAAAAATATGTATTTTGGCTTTCATTCATTTTGTGTTGTTTTAAAAAAGGGGGGAAAAGAAAATACAGTTACATGTATACATTCTATACTCACTCTAGTGGCTCAAATATGTTTGTCAAATTTGCTCTGAATAAGATATATAAATGCATATAATATGAATATATAATGTTAGTATGTGTATAAGATGCCGTTTTAAACCTATAGTTAATTAAATCACGGAGAAAACTAAGTGACTCAAGAAGGTTGTCCTTGCTCAACTGGACAATGAGACTAAGGGGCATTGCCTACCTATATATGAGTTTGAAATGTACAGTATGTGGACATAAGAGTTGAAGAATGTTAAAGCTGCAAAGGATGGATCCAAATAATCAGAGCAACACATGTTCTTCTGATAAACTGACTTATTTACTGCTCGAGTGGATTTGAGCCTGACAAGCTATCTGGCTAGAAGAGGCTAGGAGGTTGATGGGTTTGTCGGTGTTTAGATCCAGCCCTACCATCAGAGTCCTGGCTACGTTGCAGCCCAAGGTGCCGGCGCCCAGTAACAGACATTTGGTGGTGACCACTTTATCCAGGTCCAGGGTTGGAACCAGCCTCCATCTCATCAACTTCAGGTTTAGGTCCACTGAAGACTCAGCCAGCCTAGAAACTCAAAAAAAAAATGTGTTTAGATTCACAATATTGAAAACCTGTTAATGCAGCATACTCTTTGTAGGATAACACTCGATGACATTACAGCAATTCCAGAACTCCATTTGTAAACATACAGGGAGTTTATAGAAAGATGATTGCTTTCTGTGGTGTTTTGAACCTTACCGTTCCAACTGTGGCACATTAGCATGAAGACAATGAATGTGATAAGCAGGCTAAAACTAACGCCACATTGATATGCCCCCCATTTGTTTTCAATTTCATAGTGTGATGAGTATGAGAATAATTGCAAGCGGTCTTATTTGTACAGCAACAAACCTGTGTGTGTGTGTGCGCTCGAGGGGTGGAGGGGGGGGGGGGGTGTAAACTAATATAGTGGTAAAAGGGACATGCAGGTGGCTTGTCACAGTGCTCTACAACAAGGGTCCAGGTATGTGCCGCAGAAAGACAGACAGAGAAATATATATTGAGATTAATCATGAATCTGGCATGCAAGCTCCATGAGTTACCACGTGAAGGGCAAAAGCAGAACACGACAACAGCCTCTGTCTGTCTTCTTCGTGCTCCGGTAAAGGCAACGCCGTGCCAGGTTGGCAAGTGCACTCACAACAGCACCAGGGAGAATGTGTGTGTGTGTGTCCAAGACTTGTTCAGTGAAACCCCCAAGGATTGTGTTGCGCGCGTGCAAGAGAAGCAACACTTACGTAAATGCATACGTAAATGTATGGTTCCTTTTCACAGAGATGTGTTAATTTGCAAAAAAATTTTCAAGCATGTAAACATCAATATAATGCGTTGTTCATTACACTGCGTGTGCGTGCATGCTCAACAGAGGGACAAATATAGGCTATTGCGTTGAAGTGAGGAATTACACTGTAGATTGAATTGTGTTTTAGGTATGTCTGATATAGCCCACCCCTTCCCCCACGCTTCAGTGCCACGGTGTGCTTCAGACAAACAGCGCCTGACAGGGTCTGAGACCAAATGTCCACCGTGGCACTGAAAGCCAATACCGCTATACTCAATGTGACGCTGGTTTAATGAGAATAGATGGTGGAACCGTGGCTAAAATCCAAACATAGATGTAACAGAAAACAATAGACGAATAAGATGATTCAGGGCATGGCAGCAACACTTTCTATAAACACATTTAACCTAGCCTAAATGAGTGAATGTGGGAAATCAGAATATAAAATTAAAAACAGGCAAGGTTAATTATAACCTGACATGCCATATTAGTTGTTGTCACAACTCCATATGGGAAGCCGTCCATTGAAACTGTTTGTAAAGGGGCGGTACTTTAAAAAAACAAACATTTTGCCATGGTTTGGATGACCCATCTGGTCGTTTTAGCTGTCGGCATACCTAAACCACACCAGTATAGCTATCAATACAACACATTTTAAATTATTTCTAGGCTTTCCAGACTGATTGATCTGGCGAGGCTAGGTTAATAAATGTTTCAGTTGAATTTCGCCATGAGAATCACGTGTGTTATTTTCCTCACTCACTCATTTTGTGCGGATACATTTTAATTGACATGTCTACACCAGAGTTGGGTACTGAAACCCGGTGGCAATATGATCGTTAACTTCCGGACCAAATTAAAACGCACATTTCGGTGACTCATTTCGATGCCACTTAGGCTAAATCTACATGAAACGTTTTAGTTTTAAAACGGGGGTTAAAAACTTGAACAATATTGACACTTGACACTTAATCTAGAGACTGTAGCTTCTTAAGCTGTCTGAGAAAACTCATGTACAAATTTATCGGGAGGCTAGACAATTCTAAAAACTCTAAAAACGTATCATGCTTCTGTCAAACCCATGTTTTAGTACTGTACGTTACCATTCAACTATGTGGAAACACTGGTATAACTGCCTGTTATAATAAGTGGGAATGTCCCCTTTAAATTACATTTTTTTTAAATGTTGATGTATGCGTTGTATTTCTGTCTGTGTTTGTTTTTTAATGGACCTTGAGTCTGATAATAAAAGTTTATTGATTGGTTGATTGATTGTCATGGTAAACTACCTACACATGACACACATCTGCAGAGTCCATTTTATTTAGTGCCAGAAGATGTCAAGTAACACGACATTCACACATTGGACGTAAATATATTTTAAAATAACACGCAGAACAAATCTGTTTGCATAGGCCAACTACTGTTCATCCGAAGGCAAAGATCATGTCAAAAGGCAAAGTTAAGTGGCTTATTGTTATCGATAAATCCTGTTAAATGGACCTTGCCTTTTAAAAGTGTAAACATGACAAATGCCAGCGCTGGTGGCAAAGAGACCTCAACAAATGACTATGATGAGTGACGTGCGCTGGCGGCTTTGTAAACAAATTACTGTCAATCATATAAATTTGAATAAAAATGAACAGCAAAGAACAAATTACTAAGTACTGGTTCAGGCACCGTTTAGGAACGTTTTACAAGTATCGATTTGGCACCGGAATCTTAAAAAAACCTAAACGATACCCAACCCTAGTCTACACACGGAACATTCAACATAAACAAAAGGACCCTACCGTTACATAGGGCAAGCACATCGACACAAGTGAGATTGTCCATTTTGGAGTGGCTGTGCTGGATCGCTCTACAAATTCCCTTGTGTCCATTTTGGAGTGGCTGTGCTGGATCGCTCTACAAATTCCCTTGTGTCCATTTTGGAGTGGCTGTGCTGGATCGCTCTACAAATTCCCTTGTGTCCATTTTGAGTGGCTGTGCTGTACCGCACTACAAAAATAAGATGTAATAAGCTACTGTATAAGAACAGACTAAACTTGCTTTCAACCGAAGTATACCGCGGCTCTTTAGAGAGGGAGCCCTTAGGGGGCCATTAGTGAGGACAAAAGGATAAAGATGTGCCTCGGTGCTGTGTATGGGTGAACGGACAGAAAGAAAAAAAAGATATGGCGGTTCTAGAGTGACTATCATATATCGGCCAGTGATATTTACACAGTTATGCGCTCATACCTTTTAGGATCCATGCATTCACTCAGATTGACCATTCGGGGCCCCAGAGCCCCCTTCGGGTTCTTCTCCCAACCCACACTCTTGGGACACACTGGATATAGTAAAATACACATCAAATTGTACTATGCACAGACCATTCCTATTTTAAAGCAAAACATTTTTGGCAATGACTCGCCTCCGTGGGTCATATTGTGACTTTACCTAGAGCAAGAAAAATAAATGAATTCATATAATGTTATTCCCCGCTGAAATATCTCAGTATCACCTTTCGCCACAATTGCTTTCAACAATAAATTAAACTGCAAAAAAAAGAACACAAATGACATAAAAGGACACACTGGATTTTATTGATATCACTGAACTCCATTTCAGTTTAACCGTGCTAGGTGTGTGATGCTTATACGTCACATCAGCACTCGGGGAAATATGGCTTGGCTTCTCCATATAAAGGCTGTTTCATCTTCCTTAAGAGTGACAGAGCTGTGAGATTGACCTAGTTCAGCTAGAGAAAGTTGACTGAAGTGCAATGGCTATGACCTCAGAACAAATATATGAATAATAACGAAACAGCAAAGTGTTCAATGCTACACTTGCTACATACAGTATCTGTCCTTTACCTGAAACCACTAGCAATCGGTCAGAGCAGAGGGAAACATGGTCCCCGTCTCACTACATGTGTGTCTCTGATCCACAGAAACACAGTCGCTATGTGACATTAATTGAACAATAGTTCCTTGCTCAACCAAGGGATTTCAGGAGAGTGGGGGCAAAACACTCATTCTGCTTAGGCGTTATTCATGAATTTATAAAAAAAATGCATATGCTGTCACATAAAAATGCCGTATTTGACACACTACTATTTTAAGAATGGCACAGGGCAGACACCTCGTCTTCACTCAACAAAACCCCTCGCAGATTACAGACTTCCTGTGGGGATCTTTAGCTTTTTTTATTATCTTCTACTCCATTTGCATTAGCATCTAAATTGGTCTTATCCTTTATTATAAAAGATAAAGGACAGTTATCCATCAGACTCACAGTAATTACAGTATAACCAATACGTATACAGTGTGCACAGATACAGGATACAAATCTGCACACACGATCCATACACACGCACAGTATAGTCACATATAATCTCTCACACACACACACACACACAAAAGAGGGGAGATTACCTGAGTTATGGGGGAGTTCAGGGAGCTTGACCTGGAAGATGATGCTATGCTGAACAGAGCGGCTTCCCTGCAGTGTTCTGTCCCTGAAACACAACACCTCCACCGTGTCCAGCCTCGAACCCCTGAGACACACATATAAACATTGTACGCACGCACTGCATAAACATTTAGCCTACTTGAAACACTGCAATGCCAATAAGACACGTAGCAATAGCACACTATAACACACACACAAAGCGCACACTAACCTTGCATGTTTTTACAATACATTTAACATGCATCAATGTAATTTCAGTTCATATTCTAACACACCATTGTGCCATATCAGATTAGATAATACTTTGACGCAGATAAACACGTACAGAAATATAAACAAGCATTCCCACTGTAACACATTTCACCTAATATGGTCCAAAATGCTAAGCATAAGCAAGGCATTGTGGCTGCAAAGTAATCCAACATCACCAATCTAAGACATCAACAGTTTATATTCAAATGTGACTGCAAGTGGGTTGTTTCATTAGTTACACACACACACAGAATATAAACACACAACACAGAAACTAAAGGAAAAAAAAGTGTGATTGTACAACAGTACATCACAAACATTTCACCAGTTTAATCTCTGTAAATATTTTTCCAATACTATTTCGCTAAATGTTTAGCTGAAGCTGAAGTTTAGATGCCCATTGTATGTAAATATTTCAGTGAAATGTATTCCATGGCTATAGTCTAGCTTTTTGGTTATCTTCCTAATGTTGCCAAAGACTACATCAAGGTCTAACATTTTTTTTTTCTTTTCTCTGACAATTTAGTTAGTTAACTGCCATGTAAGGCTAAAAAGATTTCCCAAAAATATTTTACAATTTGTAATTTAGCAGACACTTTTATAGAAGTGATTCACAGTATGATTGATGATTAACATCAGAGGGGTTAATAATCAGTGCATAAAATGATGCCATGAACAAATAGATTTGCATTTAAATCCAGTCCATAACTAATATACTGTACTATAGCACTGTATGCTTACCACTTATCCAACTTTTGAATCATCACACACTTTAGAGACTTGCATCAAATGCATAATTACCTAAATTATAAGCAATCACTGGCAGTGAGAGAAAGGTTCAGGGACATACTGTTTTGAGCAGTACTTAAGATTTCTACAAAACATCATCAGTGCTAAAATGCAGATAAATATATTTCTGACCCTGCAGCTGCTTAACCCAATGTTTTACATCTGTAAACAACACACACACACACACACACACACACGTTTTTACCATCTGTAAGACAGAAGCACTAAGAGGTTTCTCAAAGGCCATCCCGGATGTTGGGACAAAGAGCACGGATCATAGACTGCAACCGTAACCTGCAGACAACAAAAATAATAAGGTTACATAATCTGTTTATACTGTAAATGTGTAAATTAAACATGAAGTCTCTCACACATTATTTCCATCATCTCATACAGTATATTTACCTAATTATGAATATCATGAGTGGGGATCAGGGGTGTATTAATTATACTATCTGTCCAGGTTATTCAGGAGTAAATATACATTTTAAGAAATGTTCTTAGCTTTTCTTAGTAACGACTTTAGGATTTGATAATGTTACATTTTACATACACACTTGTATTTTTAATTTGTACATTTCTCATAACACAGAAAGTTCCCAATGTATCTATTGACATGGACCTGTGTGTCTGCAGTAAACTGAACTATATATGGCAAAGTGTTTAAAGTGTAGTTTACCTTCTTGGTTTCAGAGAAGAAGGTTTCCCAGTCTCCAAGAAGAGCCACCTGAACACTGTCATCTGTGTACTTCACCAGGAAGTAGGGGACCGCTGTGGTTCCACTCTGGCTACACAGGCCATCATAGGCCTCCTGTAAGGCTGCAATCTGTAACAGCGGTGCACACGAGTTTAGAATCCCAAACACTAAACACATTCTCATTCAGAGAAATGCATGATTTAGATTATTCTTCTAAGGAAGGACCCCAATGTGAAATCTGAGGCCATGGTTCTCAGCAGGAAACCGATGGAGTGCCTATACTCCGGGTAGGGACTGAGTCCTTACCCTAAGTGAAGGAGTTCAAGTACCTCGGGGTCTTGTTCGCAATTGAGGGGACATTGGAGCGGGAGATTGGCTGGAGAATCGGTGCAGCGGGAGCGGTATTGCAATCCCTCTACAGCACCGTTGTGATGAAACAAGAGCTGAGCCAGAAGGCCATGCTCTCGATCTACTAAGCAATTTTTGTACATACTTTCATCTATGGTCATGAAGGGTGGGTCATGACCGAAAGAACTAGATCACTCGTACAAGCGGACGAAATTGGTTTTCTCAGGAGGGTGGCGGGCATCTCCCTTAGAGATAGGGTGAGAAGCTTGACTATCCGTGAGAAACTTGGAGTAGAGACACTGCTCCTTTGCATCGAAAGGAGCCAGTTGAGGTGGTACGGACATCTGGTATGGATGCCCCCTGGGCACCTATCTAGAGAGGTGTTCCAGGCACGTCCAGCTGGGATGAGGCCTTGAGGAAGACCCAGGACTAGGTGGAGAGATTATATCTCCACACTGGCCTGGGAACGCCTCGGGATCCCCGTCTGAGCTGGTTAATGTGGCTCGGGAGGGCAAAGGGAAGCTCTGCTGGAGCTGCTGTCCCCCACTCCAGATAAGCAGGGTGATGATGGATTGATGGATGGATGTTCTTCTAAGGGGACATTTTGTTGGCATTGAAATCCTGGCCACTATCATGTGTGTAAACATGCAGTTAGTATTTTGTCAAACACATACATGTACCTGGATGAGAGCATGGTACTGTAGACCCATGATTACAACAAGCAGGTTTAGTGAAAACTCAGAGTTTGTCAACCCTGAAATGACGGAACCTCTTTTGTGTTTTCTCTTTCAGAAAGATAACTCAGGGATCAGTTACCATGGTTACTGACTGTGAACCTTTTTTAACAAACTCTGTTCTTCTGAAAACTGCATGAACATGTTCTGCTATTAAGCATGTTAAGCGTTATTTTTTCTCAGCGGTTCCCATGGTGCAGCATAGTATATGAGCTCCATTGATAATGGCTTTTAATAGTTGTCATACACACACTTAACTCAGAGTAAACATACTCCGAGTTAAATAAAATAACTCAGATCAGCTGTTCTGAAACTGAAAACTGAGTTTACCATCTCAGAGTTGATCAACTCAGAGTTCAGGGTTAGTTTCAGAGTTTGTTAAACCTGCTTTCTGAAATAGGGCCCTGTATGAAAGCTTATTTAAACTCACCTTTTCAAGTTTGCTTTTACTGCTGTGTTTTTATAATGTTTATATTAATTACATTTTTAATCCATGTATTTATCTGCCTGGTTTTATTATTGTTACTGTTATTTTCATTATTGTAAAGAATTATCAGAAAGGTGCTATTTCAAATAAATCTATTATTATTGTTTTTATAATCCCTTTATAACTATAATATTTTTTGTTTGTCAACATGCTAGTAATTATTGTCATTTTTGAAGTTGCTTTAGATGCATAATTGCACCTTAAACTGTGGAGATTTGAGAGGTAAAACTATAACACGAAATATATGAAAAACATTGTCACACTATTTGGCTAATTAAGCTTTGTGTCATGAGTATAACAGATCAACTATGGTGTAGTGGCCTACCTGTTTAGCTGAGAAGACCTGCTCTATTGCAGATGGCTGTTGGATAATCTTTATCCCCTCTGAGAAACAGAGTGCAGGGAAGCAGAACCAATAATAAAATTGGTACTTCTTCAAATCCTGACCATGAAGAAAAACAAACAAAAGAACCTAAGACATGTATAATTCTGAACAGAAAACATACATACAACATAAGGTAAATACGCACTGCAAAGGTCAGCAGAATGAATTTGCAGAGGATTGAGGGGTCTTTGAGCACAGACCCAGATTGTATGGCATCCCATATCTGTAATGAATCCAATGGAAACAGACAAAAATAAACATGTATGTTTATATAAATAACTGTAGTAGTGTTACCGGTAAAATTCATAATATATAATAATCTAATGCATACTGTATACAATAGCATGTACTGTATATACCTCTTTGGCCTCTTTCTCAAGCAGAGCCTTTTTCTCAACATTTCTGAAGGCATCTAATGTGTTTGTGTTATACAGTGTTCCTACAGCCTGACAGCACCGTGCTGGGGTTGGACCATTCCTGAGAACAAGACATGCAACATTATTTTAACAGGGATGTGCAATGCAATGATGTGAAATGTATAGTATATTTAAACCCAGCTCAGTTTGTTATTGTAGTACAATGATATAATGGCCTTCCTCAGTAAACAGCCTTCACAAATTAAGGAGAACAGATGGTCTACAACTCAAACATGCAGGTTATTCCCAAACAAAGGCTCCATCCCCTCACACAATGATAATTAATCTTGGCATTCATTCATTCCTTTACAATTAAATTAAATTGAATAGCCAAATTAAAGATTTGTATCAACTTCATTAAGACACTCTTGAGGGATGGGTTAAATGCAGAGGATCAGTTTCACTACATGTATGTGACAATAATATCACCTTTAAGCCAGTTTACAAACAAATACAGTTAAATATAAAAGCGTATCATGATACAGCATAGAATGTGAGAGAGTATACAACTGCGGCTATTGTCATCAAACCAATCTGACAGCTATTAATTAGTATCAAAAAGAAATTA
>JAODOY010001136.1:0-35545 GCA_025399855.1 Forbesichthys papilliferus
ATCAGAGAGCTATGAGATGTTCTGGATGACAGACAGACACTGTAATTGTCCTGTATACCTGAAACGTGATAATATATTCACTGGTGCCTACCAGACTACTTTTTTCTATGATTTTTTTTTTGTCTGTGTCTGTTTTAATCACTACTTAAAAACACAACACACATAATGTATGAAACAGTGGAAATGCACCCATGCCGTGATGCACCCAGTTCACTCAAACAACCGTGTGTGAGTAATTGGGATGGCGTGCCTAGGCGTCAGATGGACTGGGGGGATTGTGGGAATGCTCCCACACCTCCAACAGTACAGCTGGATGGCCTAAGAAGGCAAGACAAATGAGGTAGGAATAGGAAAAGGAAATTGTGTGTGTGTGTTGTGTGTGTGTGTGTGTGTGTGCACATTCCTGTGTGTGTCTTACCTGGGGTTGGCTACTTCTCTTCTGTTTGGTTGTATCCAGTTCTCTCTTTGTGGTTTGGTTTGTATGGAGCGCAGCACTGTTGGGGCTTGTCTGTTCTGGAACATTCTCGCTGACACTTGGAAGTTTGTCTTGGGTCTGTGTCTGTGCTGTTGGAAGTGTCTTGGGTCTCCCCATCTTTGACTGGGTTTGTTGGCAGGGCATGTGCAGTCTTCAGTCCGTCATAGTGTGTCTTGCAGAGCCCACTCTCCAGAGTCATTGTGTCTGCTTATCTTGTGAGAAAGACTTGAGTTCTTGCATTCGGTGTGTTTCTATGGGACTACTTTGCTTGTTTCTCCTGCCTGGCACTCGTGCTATGTCTGGTCTTTGAACACATTTCTGAGGGACGCTAATCTAGATGTTCTCTTCTCCTCTGCAGAAGTCCTGTCGGGACGTGGGGAACTTTGACAAGGAGTTCACAAAGATGGCGGTGGAGCTGACGCCCACAGACAAGCTCTTTATCATGAATCTGGACCCGAATGAGTTCCAGGGATTCTCCTACACCAACCCTGAATATATCATACAAGTGTGATGGCATCCTAGCCCAGCAAGGTCTCACTCCAGCCCAGTCCTGTATGAATTGTCTTTTTTTGGCCCCATCAAATTCTCCAGACTCAGGCTAGCCAAGTAAAAAATTGACCTGTGCTCAATATCACATTTACATTCACACAGATCTTTACCAGACTGTAGACCAGCATACGCCTACATTTCAGTTGGACTATACCATGTCCTTTCAGATGATTTTACCCAGCCACACATGCCCACAGATGTGAAGCAGGTATGAGGTCAGACCAGCGACTAGCTGCTGGTCAGTGAGATTGAGGTTGATCATTCTAAATGCTAAATGGACATCGGAGCAATTCTTTTTTTTTTCCCCCTTGTGTGTGTGTGTGTGTGTTTGTTTTAACCGTGTAGTGAGAGTCAATACAGTGCCAGCAATCGAATTCGCAGTTAAACGAACATGTTTGTGTGACCACTCAAAGTGATCAACGTTATTCCGGAATGTAGGAACGTTTCCTTGATTTCTTCTATTCATCATTTAGGGTAAAGGTAATGTCATGAACATTCCATTATCACTGTGTGTATGTATGCACTCACAGGCGTCATTTGGGCGAAGTAGTCAGGAGCACCTTGTCGTTGGAAGGCTTTGTAGAAACCTTGTGTCTAAGTTAGAACTACAGTCTAGTCTACACATGTGACTTGTCTTCCAAACTGATGCAAAAAAAAATTAAACGTTTTGTGACAGGTGAGGTATGAAATGTCTCTTTCTGACTGCATACAGTGGGTTAGTCCTGTGTAGGCCTATACAGTTGTTGTGGTGCAGCTCTTCTATGCATGCCATGTTAGCTGTTAGCGCTTAAAAGATTTGCTTTTGCAGTCCTAGGTGAACCTCAGTGTCTTCAATTGTATCACCACAAGTCAGAGCTTATGCCCACGCTCTGAAATCCACTCCAAATGATTTGTAAGTTCTACAATCTACATAATGTGTTTTCTAAAGTTAACATTGAGCATGGGTCAAAGATCGGTTGACAAATACATAAGAAAATCTAAGAAAACAAATGTATAAGGTTGTGTTGCAGTTCGGTATGCCTTGTGTTTTGTGTATGTGTAAATACTGAGATCTATAGATAGTGGTATCATATTGATATTTGTTGCTCTTTACCTCTCCTGCATTTATCTTACACTTTCCATTTATCGTCACTGCCAAACGTCCACCTGTCTTCACATTTCTGCCTTCACTTACCAGTCCCTTTCCCCTGCCTTGCTCTACTGCTGCATTAATCTATCTTCTTCCTCATATGTCCATCATAGTTGATGTTTTGTATTTTATTTTGGTCTTTCTGGGTGGATGGGTTCCACCATCTCAATCTCCTTATGATATTAAGAGGAGGATGCAGGAAAAGAAACCTACTGGATGTAAGACGATAACGTGTTTACTATGCAAGAGGCAAGGGTAGGGTCTGGCAAGAGGACTGAAGGAATTGGTTGTTGCATGCGACTGAGAGATACCTTAGAATACTGAGATACTTGTTTGAATAAAGGGTGACGATACCGTTTGAATAAAACTGGCTCCTGTGTTTTACTTTGCCCAAGACGCAAAGTAATATTAATATAAAACTTAAGTAGAGCTTTCAGCATGTTATGTTTGTTAAAAGTGTGGTCCATAATAATCGATTACCCTTAATGTCCAGGAAATCAAAGGAAATGATATGCAAACCAAATATTCAGAGATTTTGTTTAATATTTTCTGAAAGATTAAAACAAATAGCACTTCATGATGGACACAAACTTTTTGGACCCACTGTATGAAATGTATTATCGTTGAATAGCATATGTGCAAGAGAATATATAAGCGAAGTTTGCCTATATTTGCTAGTGCATATAGAAGGTATATCACTGAAAGAAAAAAAGGTTCTTTAGGGTTCTATATAAAACATAAAGGTTCCATATAGAACCCTAAGGTTATATATAGGACCAACAGCTTCTATATAGTGTCTTTTGGCGGTGCAGAGATTTTGCCTATACACAAAAGACAAAGGCACACTTAAAATACTGGAATGCCTGTATTTTTCATATTGAGCTATAATTATACTTTGATTCAACCCGAGGGAAAAGGCTTATATTGAGCCCTTAGAAAATTCTTCACGTAATCTGTTTTTCTCTTACATGCATGTCGGCTGGTTGTTGGAATACTAATGACAACGTGAAAATGAATGGTGATTAAGTGAATGCTTCATTCATCTTTTCCTGAGACAACCTTAGATGATCTGTGGGAGAGTCTATAGACAATTAAATAAGATACAACTACATTAAAATAAAAACAATATTGGAACATCAGCGCTCTCCTTGGTGCTAAATTGGCACAACATTTTGAGGACTTCGCGAGGCCCATTTCCATTATTCACCACAAATAGACGCATTGAGTCGGCAACGCACGCACACAACGCACGCACACACACAGGCGCGCAGGACGCGAACAGACCAGCGCAACAGGAGGGGCTACTCGTGTGAAAGTCTGTTTTACTCTACTCACACAGACAACCGATGCCAATGTTTTCCATATAATGGGAAAGTCTTTATAGTTATATTTATCGTTGCGTAAAGGCTATATTATTCTTTATTATATTATGCATGCTGAAACGTGCGTAATATTCCGTTGTTTGTCAGCTCTCTTTGGAGTAATATCATGTGCCAACTATCTATGAATCTCCCCGTGAAGACTGTTAATATAGAAAAGGGCATCAAAACATCAAAGGACGTCCACTCCTACGCCTGTAGGTCCAGTGCTTGTGACAAGATGATGTTTATTTACGGAACATTTACGGAACACCACCGACTGTATTAGTTAAAATAAGAGGTAACAGAGTTATCCTTTAGATATACTGTACGTTAAAGGTGATCATTTAGGGATACCCGGGCAATGAGGCTGTGTAAACGGGGCATGATGATGCTGATGACTACGGCAGGCGCTTTCTGCGCCTTCAGCCTCATGACCATCGCCGTTGGAACCGACTACTGGCTGTACTCACGCGGCGTGTGCCGCTCCAAGAGCCTGAGCGACAACGAGACGATTCGCAAGAATGAAGAAGTTCTGACGCACTCCGGCCTGTGGCGCACGTGCTGCACCGAGGGTATGTGCACCAATAAATATAACTTATACAATATAACTTCTTATATAAAAAAGAAGAAAGGGCGAAAAGAGCGGCCAACGGGAAACTGACATGATCTGTGCAACCACACTCATGCAATAACAAAGTTATACGTTAGCCTATATGTTTGCCGGGGTTGTTTTAAATAGAAATTGAACCTAAAAATACATATTTTTAAGAGGAAAACAAATCATGTAAATATGTAATTATGATTGTTTTTATTTGCCCGTAGATACATAATGTATCTCCTTTGCATTGAGCACGTAGTCTAGAAAATGTTTCTGACCTCAATTCTTTTCACCCCGCCAAACCATCACCATCTGCTCTCTTCGCTGCTCCACTGGGAATGTTTTGAATGGGTTTATATCCAACCCAGCGACTGGGTTGTTATATCAGACGAGTAGGTTACATACACGCTAAATAGTGTGTGTGATGCACGTAAAACAAATAACCAATAAGCATATTGTGTTACGTTAGAACAATATATATTCTCTCTAAAATATGGGAACCTATCAAAATGAGTTTGACAGATTAATATATCATTATCAAATATAAAATTGTATTTATTTATTTAAATTATGTATTCATTTTTATTCAATATAACAATTTGACAATTTATTCTAGGTTAATAAAGTTAAAACAAATCCACAAGCTTAGACTTGGCAATGTGCTTCTTTGTTGTTTGTTTCTGTTATTTTTTATAGTTTTATTGATATTTCTGGTACACTAATCATGACTTTTCAATTACATTTTTATGATACTGGCCTTGTTACTGTGTTGTACAGAGTCATTGTATTTGTAACAATAGTGACACACAGTTCCATCATCAATACTGGCTAATCAATGACCCACATAGGGACATATTTGTCAATATCTGTCTGCTTGGGGTGTGAAAGACACCGGTGGGTAAAAGCCAGTTCCATTGTGTTCATTTGAGTGTTAATCAGGACAAAAGCTAAAATCATGCAAATATTAGAAAGGCAGTCAGCATTCAAATGGCTAAGTGCCTGTGCAATTAATTCTGGAGAGCTGTTTAAGCCACTTGGTACCTGACAGCACAATTGTGCATATTGGTCTGAATATATGTATTTTCATTCTCAATATTGTGGCCTCTTTGTGCAAAATAATAAAGTCACCTAGACAATAGAACGTGTTGATAAAAACTATTTATAAAATGTGTATGTAAGTTGTTACCTGGATATAATGTCTAGACATTCCAGAAACAAACGCATGTTTAGACGTACTTCACGTTTATCTTTCCCTAGCCTGCTGAGCAATTAGCCTTACATTTTTTAAATCGCCAACTTTCTTTCATCATTAAAAGTATAAACTAAATGTCCTTTTTTGATAGTGCCCCCAACGGACTGGCCATCGAGACGTTCGGGAATATTGCGAACGACCGGTCCATTACAGGCCGATCCAGCCATTTTGTACCGGCCAATAGTCAAAGAGTTTTTATGTTTAAATGTCTAACGTTTTACTCTACATTCCGTGACTGGGCCGGCCTAATGGCCACGTCTGCAACGATACAGTGCAGTGCATGGCTGTCTCTGTGTGTTTGTCAGACTGGGCAAAACTTATACATTCAATATTGAGGGGAGATGCGAGCGACCCCTCCTATCTTGGACTGATCCTTGTTTATGCGGAGTTCTGATTGGCCCAATAGTTTTCACACAATCGAATTGAATGCAAAATACTAGACGCAGTCGTGGTACGATAGTGTATGAGATATGTTATTTCATTTTAGTTTCTTATCCAAATAAATCGAGTGCAGGGAAGGTGAATGAATAACCTTATGTGTTGATAAAAATGAAAAGATGAGTAGCCTATCTTGCTGTCAAATGTAAAGACAGAACACACAATGTTGCACATGCACCCCAAGCCAAGTGACCAGTCCGGAGAAGAGATGTCAGGTACAAACAGCAACATTTTCTACAAATAGGCCAAATTCAAACATACAAACAATATATATTGTTTTTATTTTTCTAAAGTTTACTCTGTTGGCTAGAGTTGACATGGACTAGGTTGTTAACATTGGCGGTAAACTCTTTTGATTGGTGCTGAAATGTATTGGTGTTGAAATGTATATTTAAAAATAAATAAAAGGCCAAAAGAAAGGGCCAGGCTATCTATAAAATTAAATAAACTACTACATCATAGTTGGTGTGTAGGCTATTTGCCAACCAGGTCTATTCTAGATGGTTCTCCAGCCAGTCAACTTCAAAGTTCCAGGCTGTTTTTCAGTCCCAGTCCGACAATGGCCCCAAATATTCTCCCCAGTGAAACACAACTGTTAATAATGAGCTACTGAGAGCGGGGTAGTAATGGGTAATAATGTGGGCCTTTGGAGCTATTGGGGAGTAGAGGGTTAAGAGGAGAGGGTTAGGGACCTTAGCAGATCCCTGCTGCCACGTTTAATGGATCAGTACCATTTGAAACCGAGAAACATATATCTGAAATCATATAAAAAACGTTTAAACAATGCTTTATAAAATTGTTTTGCAAAATTGCACGACACACCCTACTATGTGTCTTCATCTTAGGAACATTCCGGGGCGTTTGTAAAGATATTGACCACTTTGCTGAGGATGCAGACTATGAGCAAGACGCTGCAGAGTATTTACTGCGTGAGTAACTACATTTCTCACCATGCCTCCCCTGTTACAGGTGTCCATTGACTTGTCTCGTCTTGTCTCCCAGGAGCAGTGCGTGCCTCCAGTCTATTTCCTATCCTCAGTGTGGGCCTGTTGTTTCTTGGAGGAGTGTGCGTGGCTGCCAGTGAATTCTACAAGTCCAAATACAATGTCATTCTCTGTGCGGGAATTCTCTTTGTCTCAGCAGGTCAGAATATACCACAGATAGTGATTTAACTTTTATTGAACTCTTAGTTAAATTGTAAATGCACTCTAAAAGTAACTGTTTGAGCTGTAAATTAATAGGATTGATCGGTGATGAGACACATCAGTTTTGGTGATAAAATTGTATGGGTTGAAAACAAAACTACACGTCATATCCCTTAAAAATAACCCCAGGACATGCTAGTTTTCAGCAGTACACTTTGTACGCTCATACGTCATCAAATAAAAATGTTAACGTTCATGTTACTGGGGGTCCGCCAGTTACACTTTAATGGAACAATTGTTTCATTAACTTAAAAATGCACCTAATTGTATAAGTGACCTGGAGACCTCCAGTCATGAAAGTTGTATTGTTATGGGAATTGTTTTAATCTTTCATTCACACAGTGATTTTTGCTTTCATTTGAAATCAAACAAAATAAGAACTATTTTAGTTCAAGCGACTGCTTGGTGGCCGGTAACAGTACATCTTAACCACTGCTACTGCATTGGCTATAATGCGCAGGCAGCTGCGTACTCAGTCATGGGGGTTGCACCATAGAAAACACACATATTAAAGGCTACATGTGTCTTTAAACCTGCGTTATGCAGCTGATAATGACCTCAATTCTCTCCATCTGTCCTCAGGTCTCAGTAACATTGTCGGCATCATCGTCTATATATCGGCCAACTCAGGTGACCCCAGCCAGAGCGACCACAAGAAGAGCTACGCGTACGGCTGGTCCTTCTACTTCGGCGCTCTGTCCTTTGTGTTGGCTGAGATGGTGGGCGTGCTGGCAGTGCACGTGTTCATAGAGAAGCACAGGCAGCTGCGTACCCGCGGCAGACCCTGCCTCTCCAAGCCGCCCATCTCCCGCACCTCGTCATACTACCGCAAACGCTATTACCACAGCCGCAGTCAACGGGGCAGCTACCGCGGCAACAACAGCCTGAGTGACGCCAGCCTAAGAGCCTTCCAGGCCTCGCTGCAAGATCAGGAAGGTCCCTCCAAGGTCGTCAACTTGCCCCGCTTACCCGCCTCGGTGCCGCGGGCGAGCGGGGCAGTGTTCATGCGCTATGCCCCGGCGTCGCCGCTCAGTGATGATAAAATCAACATGGCGGCCAACGACATGCGTACCGCAGAGGGTGACGACAATACAGAGATGCCTGCTGACAAGTGCACGGCCAACAGGAGAACCACGCCCGTCTGAGAGGAGAGAGGAGACATCGGGAGAGCGCACCGATGGAAACCTTGAGGAATGTCTGAGAAGAAAAGGTTTTTAACAGAAACATGAACATGATAGTGAATCTGTATGGGCATTCAGCATCGGTGATTTAAGCCCTTTGATTTAGGGCAAAAGTTTCTCTATTCGCTATCATGTTCATAAGATGAACAAGAGAACATTTTGGCCAATGAGTAGATGCTGATATTCCAGGTGGTTTGAATGGCTTCAGTGCAACAACATCAAGTATTAGTGTAGGTGTGTGTGTGCGCGCACGTGTGCGTGAGTGTGTGCATGCGAGTGTGCAAGCAAGCATGAGAAGGCATAAATAATAGCATAGGGAAAGCATAGCGATGACCACATGGTTCATACATCTTGCAGGGATTTGACTGTCATGTTTGTATTGCTCCTGCCATTCTCAATCTAAACCACATCTCTCTTTCTCTGTCTCTCTAGTTTCTGTGTTTGTGTTACGGCATCCTTTGAGAAAAGATGTGTATAATTTGTCCTGACTGTGACGTTGCCAAGTTTCTATTTACAATAATAAAATGACCTTAAAGGTGAGGTAAGTGATTGGAAATGAATACACTTTTTGTTAAATTCATCAAAAATCTCATTGCGGTCGGTCCTGTGTCTGCGCTGAAAGCATGTGATAGTCCTAGTCCTGCACAGCCCTGGCTCTGTCAATGGGATAACAAACCAAGTAGTTCACAGTGCACCACACAACGCGATCCCAGCTTTGGCAATGCATGTCCAATTTGGGGAGCAGAGCTTCTGAGGGAGCCTATAGCACTGAAATATGTTTTTGCTGAGTTCAAAAATGTACTCTTTTTCCAGTGTTACCTACTCACCTTTAAATATAATAGTGTACAGTAGCCTGTACTTAGTTTTACCTACACTGTAGGCCTTATATAAAATACACGTACCTAAGATAATGTCACAAACCTTGCACTTATTACAGTATATTGTTGTTGACAGCATACAGAAGAGTATTTAGTGCAAAAATGTTTCTTTTAGATGTAAAGGATGAAATGTTGGTACCAGAAAGGCGAATGTTGTGTTAATATGTATGTAGGCTACATTTTTCTATTTATATTGATCTGTGTAGCCTAAAATGATAGTCTAAACTAAAAGCCTATTATTTTACACAGTCTGTTTGCAAAAATACATTTCACTGACCAGTTGAACAATGAGTTGCCTGGGCTAGGCAGGCATATATGAACATGTTTAATATAGGCCTATACATTTTGAACTAGGACCAAAGTAGCCTAATCATTGCAAAAACCTTTGCAGCTTTACCACAGTTAGGGTCACACCTTACTGTGACTGGAGCTGCCCACTTGTGTCTGTTAACATTACTACACAGCACAGCCAATCACGTTAAGGACACAACAAAGTACAGCCAATCATTATATGGAAGTATTCCTTATATTTTTCGATGAATCAGTGTTCTGCGCCCATAACTTTATATACTGAAGAATAGAATATCTTTATTGTTATTGTACTCAGTACAATACCAATAAAGATATTATAGTCTAAATTATGTGCAGTCCATGTTCAGTGCCAGATGGGATCATAAAATATTATAAATATTATAAATAATATTTAGTAAATTAGTAAAGAAAAAACACATAAAAAAAACGAATCTTGTTCAACGAATCAGTGTGCAGTAGCATACTCTACCACATTCAGCTATATGTTTATAGCTCTATATAATTACTGAAAAAAATATCTGGCAGCGGTGGGATTTGAACCCACGCCTCCGAAGAGACTGGAGCCTTAATCCAGCGCCTTAGACCGCTCGGCCACGCTACCTGATAATTGACTACAATCGTAGTTGTTTTAATTTCTTAATGACTACTAAATTCTAATGATATTTTGATTGTGTGTTCCCTTGAACCGTAATGTCAGTCTAATATATAGGTAATTCCAGTAGCAATTCATTATATTCCAACATGTTTGGTTGAAAGTTGAAGCCGCTAGGTCTTTACAAGGGTCTGCCGCTAGGTGACACTAGTACCCAAACATGAACGGTAACACATATTGCGCTCATATTTCCGCTTCCGTATTTTAGTCCACGACGCCATTTTGATGAAACAGAACGAGCGTGAGGAAATCTCTAATGGATTTAAATTGACATTTAAACATAACGTACACATCATGGATGAAATCGTCGTCGACGGAAGAAGAAAATCGCCATACAATTTGTGTATTTAATAGAGTAATCAAAGTAGTAAATATATTAAGCATAGCGTCGCGAAGCAAGTGGTAGATATAGCTTTTGTTTTCTCGTAGTGGTACGTTAGCAAATGTGATAGGTTCACTGTTAGCATTTAGCTTATCGGCCAGCGTTGCATTTGCACGCGATAATATTATTTAAAAATAGGTTCTACCCTATTCCCTTGGTCAACGAAGAAATCTGTGGACTGACTGAGCAGTGTTCTGTGCCTTGCTGTGGACATTTGAGGGGGTTCGCTTCCTCTGATGAAGAACCTGGACTTTTATTAAACGACGTTGTCACAAGGACTAGCGCGTAGTGCGCAGGAAACCCTAGGCCCGCTGCAGTCCCAGTGGCTTGCAGCAAGGCCCGGGCTTTCCCACGGGACATTTCACAACGGACTTGACCTCATGTGTGTACGTTTAATAGCGCATCACACCCCGCAGGGACTCGCTTGGATTTTCGAAGAGCTCTTGTGTTTTATCGGACTGCCAAGAACTGATCCGGCACATTCAACGCAATTCACTGGCGTAACTGCCTTCCACGCCAACGTTTTTCTTTGAAATTAAGGATTTTGTCAATATCTGCGGGCCACCCATTCCCTATTTTAATAAATAATTTGCCCTATTTATGCAGTGTTTGCAGTGAATATGAACAAGGAATGCTTGACACATATCAAGTTGGCCACTTTGTTCAGTGTTTACTTTATAATAACAAACCTGTGTTTTTTTTTTTCATGTTCTAAGTTGAGTAAGTGCTTAGACTTGTAAACATGTCGTGTGTTCACTATAAGTTTTCTTCCAAACTGGACTATAATACAGTTACTTTCGATGGCCTCCACATCACGCTCAGTGAACTTAAAAGGCAGATCATGGCTAGAGAGCGACTCAAGGCCACAGATTGCGACCTGCAGATAACCAACGCGCAGACTCGAGAAGGTAGGTTAATGATTGCCAGCATGATGATGCCCAGTGGATGGTTCGTTCATATGCATAATACTAGTAAGTGAGTTAGTCTACAGTGTGAAAACTAGTTGGTTGGTTACTCTGTGTGTTTGGTGGGGGGGGGGGGGTTGTATACAAATGGTGTATGGGGAGGAGTAGAGAAAAATGCAGGCCACTGAGTTGCAGTAGACTTTTGCACTGTTTCAACACACAGTAATTTGTGGCGACTATACGAGAAGAACGTGCATATCAGTTGTTTCCCGTCTTGACTCATACTGTGAGTGACACACATCGGTTCTTTGTTTGCAGAGTACACTGATGATGAAGTGCACATTCCCAAGCACTCCTCTGTAATTGTGCGCCGCACTCCCATTGGTGGAGTCAAACCTGCTGGCAGGACGTTCATTGTGTATGTATAAATGAGTTGTTAATGTGCTATGTACTAAGTTGGCTAAGTAAAAGTATATTACTTGCTTAATAATACTAATAATGTATTAGTATTTGAGGTGTCTGTATCTAAATTTTTTTTTTTTAATAAACTGCAATTCATTTATCATTTGTATATTTTGCTAACATTCCTTTTCTCCTGGTGTTTCTGCAGAGATCGTTCTGAGACAGCAGTGGTGGGATCTTCCAGACCAGTATGTAAACACACATTTCTCTCCTCTTAACCCATATACACCCCCCCCCCCCCCCTCCCCCTCCCCCGACTTTAATCACATTTCTCAAGAACATTCTGTCAGTAATGACTGAGTTGTGTGTATCCCCTGTTCACTGTGTGTTGGCTACATCTGTGTTGAGATCAAATTTTCTATGTTATTTAATGTCCTAGTGGTTAGGGTTTCCCTAAAATCAGTACAGATAAATAATTTTGTTATTTTTCTCCAAAGAAACAGAATGTTGTCACATGATGATTGATTGACCAATCACTGACACTGTTGTTGTTGCTGTATTTCATAATGAAATGGTGTTGTAGCCTGCTTTTGGCCAGGCAAATGTATTTGTGGCATTTGTAAAAGGAAACTATGGTCACTTTATTTTAATGATATTTCACTGTGATTTTGTTTTTGTGTATTTTGTTTTCATATGTGGTGAAATCTAATTGAGTAATGTGTGGCTGGGATTAATTGTAATTAACTGATAAGATTAAGTTCATAGGAGCACGACAACTTTTAACATTGTTTTATCCTGTACAACTCAAAGTGGAGGTGTTATATTCTGCTATGAATATGAACTACACATATATAGCACACTATTATATTAAATGCAATGCATTAATATATTTTTAAATGTCTATTCTGCAAGATTTGCAGCCATTATCTTAAACTGGTTTGGTGCTTCAGCACAAAAGGTATAATTTCTCACCTGGCCACTGAATACCATTAATGTGACGTGATCACAAAGTTCTTTGACACTTTAATCAGTTCTCTAAATGATCTGTCTATGGAGTCCTTCCATGGTTGCTGCATTTAGACTTACTGGTCTAGTGTGTCCTGTGAGCTGTAAGCTGCAGAACCTGTCAATAAAGTTATTCCATGGTTCGATGCCTGAGCCATTTTGCACCAGACCCTTGTGTGTTCCCTCCGCAGCATTCCACCAAACCCGGCCGTTGCTCCAGGTCCTTCCTGTGGAGACCACAGCCCCCGATAACTAACTTGCTTGAAATATTTCCACCTTAAATGTAGACACATTAGGCCAGATACATCCCCCTTCCCAAGTATACATTAGACCCTTTTGGAATGATAGACTTCCTGAGTGCTTTATGTTGACAGTCGTACCTTTGTCAGTCGTATTGTTTTACCCATGGATATTTTAATTCACTAATTTAGTTTAGATAAGTTTCGTATAGGCATTTTTTGTTGGGCTCTTCATTTGAGAAACTACTTAAGTTTCTTAACACTAATATCTTTCCAATTTCTGCTAGACAGTTCATTATCTTACAGCAAATTTCACTTTGTTTTCAGTGAATGTTTTTGGACAAGCTACTATTGACTTGTACTACTGGGCTATAGTTCAGTGTGAACGTCTGATGTAATATTTTACTTTCCGACCATAGAAAAATATATTTAGAATATGTAACCTTTTTTTCTCGTTGTTGCTGTGGTAAACGGCAATGATGGTAAGTTATAAAGGAGGGTTTACCTATTTGGGTGACTAAATACTCAACATTTATATGCAGGCAGCCAGCATGTTTTATATACATGTTTTATATTTGTACCATTTTAGAATATTGCTAGTGACTGAGAACAAACCACAGTTTTTTTGAAGGGGTAGTATGATTATACATTCTCTTTCTTTGGTAAAATATTATGAATTTATATTTAAAAAATTGTTTGGTTACAGTTAATGGATAGTCTCTTGTTCTGATTGCAAACAACACGTTTACCATGGTTCTCCAAAGGACCTCAGCACAAGACTTAACCTGTTGACTTTTATTTCAAGTTGGGAAATTTGCATAGCCATTACCTGGTTCTTACATCCATTTAAATAAAGCACCTTCGAGCCCTACGAGCATATTCAGTTCCAGGTGTTGACGAGGAGCAGCGCGAGACTGCTTGGGTGTACATTTTTAGTGGTGTAGATCTGTCTGGGCTCTCGCCTGCCGCTTTATGTCTGAGTCGTTGCGTTAACATCTTTAATGTCTGTGCTCTTGATTCCCCTGCAGACTGATTCCTCCCCTTCTATGTCACTGGCCCAGCTCTCCAAGGTACTGTGGCTATTACATGTTGTTGACACAGTATTTCCAGATGGTTACAACCTCAGTCAGTCAGACTCCCTTCTCCCAAAAGCATTTTTTATGTTCATTCTCTACATTATATAAATATATATATTCTACATTATAACTTGTTTTTAAATGTCTCTGTCCTGTTTTTCAGACTGCCAATCTTGCTGATGCAAATGCCTCAGAGGAGGACAAGATTAGAGCCATGATTTCCCAGTCCAACCACGACTATGACCCGATATAGTCAGTTCCCACAAACCCCCCCCCACCTCTCCACCCCAAACACTGCTGTATTTTTGTACACTGCTTTGGCCCCTTCTGTTGTCCAAGAGCTGTTCTATGAATCATCTATGTCATTACATTTGTGTATTTCATTTAAATTGTAGTTATTCCAAGAAGGCAGTTGGACCACCGCCGGCCAACTATACCTGCTTCCGCTGTGGAAAGGCAGGCCACTACATACGTCAGTGCCCCCTACAAATGGTAACTGTTGCGTGCAGACCCCACGCAGTATGCCACCTGTACAATGTAAATCTATTGACTTTGTTCGCTTGCATGATCAAGCTGTATTTTGTTGATACGGTAATGTTGTGTTTTAAACCTCTGTGCTTTCTTCTAGGATAAATCTGTGGAAGGGCCTAAACCAGTGCGCACCAGTAAAGGGATTCCTCAGAGCTTTATGGTCAAAGCAGAGCCAGGCGCAAAGGGGGCCATGTTAACAAACACAGGAGAATACGCCATTCCTGCTATAGATGCGTACGTCTCACTTACCAAACTAATGAAACATTTAGCTGTGAAACATGTTCAGTGCGTTTACATGGACACGAGTATCCCGGTTATGATTGGGTTTTTAAGAGTCCCGCTTTTGTATTTGCACATGTAAACACCATATCCCGATTTCTGAAAACCGGGATGAACCCGTATCCCGGTTTTCAGAAAACCGGTTTTGCTAGGTGGATTACTCCCGAAAGAAACCGGGATACTGTTCCATGTATACACCGTATCCCGGTTTCTGGCAGCTGCCAGCGTAACCATAGGGACGCATCAGAAACAAACAGAGGCGGCAACGAAAGCGTCTCACTGCTGGAGTGATAACGAAACATGGTTTTGTTTTGTCATAAAATCATGTATTACGTTTGACAGCTTGTCGCCAGTCAGAACAAGTTTTTGCTATTCTCTACCACTCTTGTCCTCCCACTGAATGCGATAAGTGGCCTGATCATTATCAGTATTCTTTATATTGAAGATTATATGGCTAACGCAGCTACAGAAATGGCAGTTAAAATTATACCTGTGTAAATAGAATGCTATTTAGTAACTGGGATACTGTTTATCATGTATATGAGTAACCTGTTTTCTCTGTGGTCATGCAAACACCATATCCCGAATATGATCAAAACCGGGATGAACCTCATTACCAGGAAACTCACGACCATGTAAACGCATTGGTTGATAAATGCCTAATAAGATCTGTATTCCATCTTCTCTTTACGGCACCCTTTCCTAAAACAAGCCCCAGCCAACAGGCCTGTCACCGGCAACATTTTGTTTTCACAAGGTTGGTTTTGAACAACTCTTTTAACAACAAATGTCTTGTGTTGCAGTGAGGCCTATGCTCTCGGCAAGAAGGAGCGTCCTCCGTTTGTACCTCGCGACCAGTCGTCTTCAGAGGAAGAATCTGACCCCATACCCGACGAGCTCTTGTGTCCCATCTGCAACGACCTGATGACAGACGCTGTGGTCATACCCTGCTGTGGGAACAGCTACTGTGACGAGTGTAAGCCCACGCTTCCAGACCGAACGAGCGCATATAAGCTTCAGTTAAAGGCTGGTTTAGTCATTCGCGGGAACGCTTGCTAACTTCAAGCTCAAACCAAATGGTATCGCTCTGTGGTCCTACGCCGCCTCACACAGAAGTGCATTGTGAAGCAAAGCATAGTACTACGGCTGTTGAGAGCGATTTATCTAATTATAAATATCATTTTTTTCAACACGCACAGATCGGTAAGCTAGCGAAATCTGAGGAGATATTTGTTGAATTTTTACCAAAGTGTATTGGCTTACATTTAGCTTGCAATAGTATGCAAAGTGTTTCCGGGCAGGCACGTGCCACTTTAACAAAGTTGTGCTTGTCCCGCCAGGTATCAGAACAAGTCTGCTGGACTCTGAGGAGCACATCTGCTTTACTTGCAAGCAGTCGGATGTTTCGCCCGACAACCTCATTGCCAACAAGTTCCTTCGGCAGGTAACGTCCACACGGCCGACAGCCTTAGCGCTCTCTGCCTTCCTATGTAGACAATCAGTGTGTTTAACAGAGCGGCGGCTTTGTGTTGTTGGCGGCAGGCCGTGAACAACTTCCGCAACGAGACGGAGTGCACCAAGCGCGGCCGCAAGCAGGCCCAGCAGGCTCTCCAGCCCCCGCCTCGCCCGCAGCCCCCCAGACCCCTGCCCTCCAGACAGCAGGACCCTCTGGTGGCAAACGTCTCCCAGCCCCCCGCTGCCCCCCCACCGACCATATCCGCGCCCCCGCCTGCCATAATCGCCCCCCCGCCCGTCGCCCCCGCCCTGCCGCCCGTCATCTCCGATCCGGCCCCTGCCGCGGCCCCTGTTCCCCAGACCCTGGCCCCGGTCAGTCAGCCGGCTGTGCCTTCTCCTGCAGCCCACGACCACCCACTGGCACCTCCCCTCGCCCCTCTCCTGGCCCGCCCGCTGGCCCCAGAACGCAACTCTCCCCTGCGCCCCTCTGTTCAGAGTGAGCCCCCTCCACCAGGGTGAGTCCCCCTCCTACTCCATTGCTCTCTGAAGCCGGTTGGTCTAGAAGGCCCTCTGCTGTGCTCCTGTATGAAGGCTATTCCAGACATGGAAGTTCAAGGAATATGATTATGTCAAATCATGGGAATATAGAGGAATTTCATTTGTTTAATGTTACTGGATGTGAAATCCAATTTGGAGGTGTCTCCGCAAATCTTGAAATTGCCAGCCTCATTGTTTAAGCAAGTAGTACCTTTGCAAATGTTGTTCATTGCCAAGTTTGTTTATTGCCATGCTGTCTGTCCCTTTATACAAACAGCATGGACATCCAGATGAATACTAGGGATAATAAGGAATATGACTATTGTCTTAGTGTGAGCCCTGTGATTAATTCTGTGTGTGTGTGTACATTACAGTGAAAGTGACCCAGAGCCTACCATCATGCCCGGCCATTCCACGACCTCTGACAGCAGCTCACAGGTACAATTGCCACTGACCACAGCACCCACACAATGTGTAAACCGGTGTTCCTGACGCGCTCCGTCTCACTGTGTGTGTGTGTGTGTCCCGTAGCCCTACCGCCACGCTCTGCTGGGCCATCCTCCTCCTCAGAGGCCTCCACACCCCTCAGGTAAGCTGCTCAGCTCTAGAGACACAGGTGCTGCTAGGCACCATCTAGTCCTTGGTATCACCGCTGCTTGGCTAGAATGGAAACCCTTCAGAGCTAATCCAGGGATTAGCTGGCATCGCAGGTAATGTGTTCAGGGTCTAACCAGGGAACGTGTGCTCTTTGACCCCAAGGCCACCAGCTACATCAGCCTCGTCCACAACACAGCCACCACCGGGGAGGGCCCAGGCACTGGGACAGGTAAGACCCCCGCTCCACTTGTGTGCTACCATAACGCCCCGTCGCTCATGTCTGTCTGTCTGTCTGTCTGGCCGTCTCTGGTACGATAACGCCCCGTCGCTCATGTCTGTCTGTCTGTCTGGCCGTCTCTGGTACGATAACGCCCTGTCGCTCATGTCTCTCTGTCTGTCTGGCCTGCTGTGCTACAGTAACGCCCCGTCGCTCATGTCTGTCTGTCTGTCTGTCTGTCTGTCTGGCCTGCTGTGCTACAGTAACGCCCCGTCGCTCATGTCTGTCTGTCTGTCTGGCCTGCTGTGCTACAGTAACGCCCCGTCGCTCATGTCTGTCTGTCTGTCTGGTACAGTAATTCCTCTTCATCTGCCTTGTCGTTGACAGGCCCTACAGACCTCGAGGGGAGCACCATATGCCCCACATCCAGAACGCCCCTCCCCCCGGCCCCGCCCCTCCCGTTTACCCAACACCTGCCCTCTACCCCCCGCCCCCCCAGTCCTACCCCCCTCCTTACGGACCACCTGGCCTAGTGCCGCCTCCCGTCATCGGCTACCAGCCACAGCCCATGTACCCCCCTGGCCCCCCAGGGATCAACCCTCCCTGGATGCCCCCTGGCGCTCAGCCCCCGCTCGGCCCCATGCCCCCGCTCCCACAGCCCCCCCTCATGAAGGATGACTTCTACAGGCAACGGCACCACCACCCAGATGAGTGAGTCCCACTCCATGTCCTATGTTGACGTCCATGTTACCGTAGTGCAAACGCAATGTTGGAGCCATTGTTGGGCTACAGGGCAGCGGGGTCATCCAGCGGTCCTCAAAGGGGGTTGTCAGGACCCACTGAGGAGGGGGATGTCAGGACCCACTGAGGAGGGGGTCACAAGTTGATTTTCAGAAATGAAAAAACATTTTTAAACACTTTAGAAATGGCATATTTAGCCATAATTGTCAATACAGTTTATACAACACTTTGTTGTATTCTGCTGTTAACCTATATTAATATACAATCAATAATATGACTTGTGTGTTTGTACACACCTCTGGAGTATAGTTGGGGTCTTGCACCGTTACTTTGGGGTTCGAGAGCTGAAAACTTTTGGGAAACCCTTTGGTTAAACTACATATTTGTAGTATGTAGAACTTGGTGTATTACAGCTGTGAACTTGATTTTCTTTCACGTGCCAGTTGAGAGCGTGTGGGGTTGCTATGGTAAAGCTTATGGTTTTCTGCTATGTGCTTAATGCTGTACTGCCTTGATCTACAGGGTTTCATCCAAACTAGATGAGTTCACTAGAGATTTCCACAAAGAGCTGATGAAGTACAGAAATGCGCCCAAGCGACGACGGAGGTCTTATTCCAGGTAAATACATGATAAGCAGACAAAAAGGATGTATGCATTCTTTTACTACATTGTAGTGCAGTGGCTCTTGAAACCTTCGATGTGACCCGCACTTAAACTAAGTTGTGTTGTTTTAATGCCAAAGCAAATTAACCTGGGACACATGTTGTTAAAAGCAACCTTTTTGTTGAGCCACGACACCAAAACAATAGGAATATACTTGCAGCATTAGAGACACTTTTATCCTTAAAGGACTTAGCATCAGTACATTTGTCAGTGGGGGGGGGGGGGGGGGGTACATGTTTAGAATAATGACCAGCATCATGTGGTCAACATGATTGCTAGTAGCCTAACAAGATTAGTACGTCTAAGAGCAGGGTAGAAGGAAGGTCTGTGTTGACCCTCACCGTCCTGCCTGCTCCTCTGCAGGTCCAGGTCATACAGCCGCTCCCCATTCAGCCGCTCCCCGTACTCCAGGTCCAGGTCCCGAACCCGGTCCTTCTCCTACTCTCCGAGCCGCTCCCGCTCCCGGTCCCGCGGCCGCTCTTACGCCCGCTCCCCGTTCTCCCGCCGCAACGGCCGCAGCTACGGCCGCTCGCGCTCCCGCTCGCGCTCGCGCTCCTACGGCTACCGCCGCTCCGGCACGCCCCGCTCCCCCCCACCCTACCGGGGAGGAGGGGGCGCCTGGGAAGGCGCCGACGGCGGGGGCGGGGCCTACCGATCCAGGTCTCGCTCCCGCTCCCCCCCCGGCGGCTTCCGGAATCGCAGCCCCGGCGGCCGCAAGCCGCCCCCGCGGGAACCGGCGCCCTGCATCATGAAGGGCCCTGGCGGGCGCGAGCTCAGCCCCGGCAGCCACGATCACTGGGAGAGGGACAGCTACCGCCAGTGGGAGAGGGAGTACCGCGAGTGGTACAACAAGTACTACAAGGACTACGACGGCCAGCACGGCCCCCCGCCCCACCACCGCAGCAGCCGCGACCGCCTCTCCCCTCCCTCCAGGGACTACTCCCCCCAGGGCCGCAGCAGCCGGCGGGGCCGCGAGGATCGCGGAGCCCCGCCCTACCACCACGCCCACCCTCCCTCCTCCTCCTCGTCGACGACGGTGGTCACCAAGGCGACCGCCGCGGCTGCCAGCAGCAAGTCGTCCAAGCCCAAGAAGCCCAAGAAGAAGCGTAGCGGCGAGGACGCCGAGCAGCAGTCGGTGGACCGCGGCGACGCCACGCCCGTGCGCGACGAGCCCATGGACGACGTCTTGGCGTCCGGTGGCGGCGGCAAAACGCCGCCCGCCTCCAAGCCCGCCAGCAGCATCAGCAGCGTCGCTGCGGTGACCGCCAAGGCCCCGGCGCCCAAGAGCAGTGCGGCGGCCGCCAAGAGCGCCCCCAGGGGCGGCAGGAGCGCGGCGGAGAAGGGCAGGAGGGAGAAGGGCCAGAAGGCCAAGGGCAAGCCGGACGGTGCCAAGGGGGACAAGGCGAAAAAGAAGGCGGAGGCGGTGCCGGCCAAGAGGAAGGAGTCCTCCTCGTCCTCCACCAACAAGTCCTCCAAGCAGGCCAAGGCCAAGCCGGAGGGGCCGTCCAGCCCCGCGGCCCAGAAGAAGGGCAAAGGCCCGGCGCCCAGGCCCGCCCTGCTCAAGACGCCCTCCATGCTGCCCCGCTCCCTGCCCCTGCCACACCCGGGTCTGCACGATGGGCCAAGGCTTGGCCTCGACGTCCGAGCCTGCCGGCGCGAGACGGACGGCCTGCTGCCGACGCCCCACGGCCTCTCGCTGCTCCACCGGCCCTCCTCTCCGGGGGACAGCCGGAGGAGGCTCGGGGAGGACCGCGGCTCGCTGCTGGGACCTCCCCCTGGCAAGATGCGGAGGATAGACGGCGTGGGTCACAGCCTCCTCCAGCTGCCTCTCCAGCCCCAGTTCCAGAGGCACCCGCCCCCGGGGACGCTCTCTATCCCGGGGGGCCGCGAGATGGGCCGGGCAGAGGTGGAGCGAGGGCCCATTAGGCCTCTGATGGACCTGCAGGTACAGTGGCTGCATGCACATGTTTAATTAGGGCTCTCACAGTTAACGCAGATCCTTAAAGGTGTGATTAACTATAGGCGGCCTTGCGATTAATCGCAATTATTCCCTTGCTTTGTGTTAATTGGGATAAACTGCAGGCAACTGTGTGATTAATCGTGATTAACATCTATTGACAACACTAGTTTTTAATCAAGGCTTTTGTCAAAAGCGGTTGTTTGTATTCCCTGCAGACAATGTGGCTGTAACATCTTTCTGACAGTTGAATTAATAGTCAATCATTTATTTCCCTTTTGAAATTTGGGTTTAATCTTAGTTGTTTCTGATAATTACTTTGAACACACATTTTATTTCCCTTTTACTTATGATTTATTGAAGTTGTAAAACATCATTGGGCTACAAATTATGTTCCCAACCTACACATCAAAACTCAAGCCTAGAGTACAGTACCATTGGTTATTTTAGATTGCAAAATCAACATTGTTCCATGGTTTACCTTCAACCTGTTTTATATACGCCACGCCTTTCCATATTCCACAACACTGCCCCCTCATATGTCCTCCAGGTGAAGCCCCTGGCTCAGAGGAGGATCGTTCTCAACAGGGAGTTGGGGAGGAAGGGGAGCACGGAGGCGGTGCCCTCAGAAAGAGCTCCGCTGGGGTCGGAGAAGACCGGCGTCACGTCGGAGCGATCCACCGGCGCTCCTGCCGGAGGAGAGCGAGCCACCAGGACAGCCGAGGGAAGCTCCAGGAGAGACAGGTCGTCTTCCAGGGAGAGGCCGGGCAGCGCCGCTGGTGACCGAGCTCCCCCGACGGAGAGGGACCGTGATAGAGCCTCGTGTTCGGATAGAGATCGGGACAGAGCCTCAGGCTCAGATAGGGAGCGGGAGAAGGCCTCGGGTTCTGACAGAGAGCGGGAAAGAGAGAAAGACAGGCCCTCTGGACCAGACCGAGAGAAAGACAGGCCCTCTGGACCAGACCGAGAGAAAGACAGGCCCTCTGGACCAGACCGAGAGAAAGACAGGGTCTCTGCGTCTGACCGAGAGAAAGACAGGGTCTCTGCATCAGACAGAGAGAAAGACAGGCCCTCGGTGTCAGACAGAGAGCGGGAGAGAGACACGTCTTCTGCTTTGTTGCCGGAGAGGGTAGCAGTGACTGTGGCGAGGGATGCAGTCGACGGCGAGCGCTCCGTCAGGACCGACAGGAAGACCTCTGGTGGCAGCAGTGCCACTAGCAGCAGCAGCAGCAGCAGCAGCAGCAGAGGGAGGTCGGTCTCCTTGGACAAGATGACCATCGGAGAGAAGTCTGTCATCTCCAAGAAGACTTCAGACAAGCTGGATAAACCGGCCTCCAAAGAGCGGGATGGGTCAGAACGATCCGCCAAGCCTGACAGGTCTGTTTCCATTTAGAGCATTTATTTAGCCCCAAAGCTACTTCGCATGCGTGTTTGTCAATTGCTTAATCGGCCATCATGAGGAGACGCATTGACTTTTCTCATTTTGCTTTTATTGAAACATTAAATAATTAAAGATGGCACGGGCAATAGTTATTATTCATTTCAATGTACAGGACTTTCTCCCTTCTAAGGTTTAATTGCATTTTGTTAGTTTTTCACTCTCCCTAGCTGTATTGTTTCAATGAGTGGGAGGATAGAGGTCGGTTCCATTTGTAGCAATTGTCACACTTGGCAGTGGAATGTGACTTGCTCGTGTGAGGGAACTCAACGTTTAATGTTGCACGTTAGATCGTCAAGCCCTTTCCACTTCTGTCAGACGGTCCAAGTGACCGCACGACTGGGGAATGCATGAATGTAACAACCGGGGACCTTTGTAAAGGCATATGTTGAAGAATCTGGTCCGTCCGTGTGTGCACATGTAATTAATCCATGCTCTGTCCCAGGAGTGCTTCCAAGGACGGTGCGGAGAGAGCCGTGTCCTCTGGAGACCTGCTTGCTGCTCCTCACCGAGAAGGTAATTAGCCTGGAAGTATTTGCTCAGCCCGAGATGAGGGACGCACTTTTATATTTTCAACCGTTGCGATCCAATATCGTCAACGGTGATTATCTGAGCCATTTTGCTTTAATTATTTTTCCTCGCCCTCAAGCAGAGAGGGACGGAGAGGAGAATCCTTCGAAGAGCAAACCCAGGGTCAACCGCAAGGCTCTGACACATAACACATCCTCTAGGTGGGCCTGCCATTATTGTTACATACGGCTGTTTCTCATTGGTCCACATGTACTTCTGTGTCTGAGATGATATTCTGAACTAGTGGAATCTTTTCACTGGTCCATTGTTTGGTTTGTTGACATACTCCCAAGTAATCATGTATTAGCAGTTAGCGCCGTTGGCTAACACTACGTATGTTCCGACAACAGGCCAACCGAAGAGAAGAAGCCGGACTCTGTCCCGGAGCAGGCGGCCTTGACCTCTAACCCCGCAGAAGAATCCCCACGCGGCCAACCCAGCCCCAGCCCCGAGTCCAGCCCGGAGAGGGTGGAGAACCTCATCCAGCCACCTCCTCGCTCCAAGTGGGAGCGGGACGACGACGACGACGAGGAGGAGCAGGAGTCGTCGTCCCTGGAGAACGGACTGGGCGCATCCAAGGAGATGGAGCCCTCGCCGGCACCACCCAGAGGCCGGGGCCGAGAGGTGCAGCCTGAGGCTCCCAGGAAGGAGGAGAGAAGGGGGGGGCAGAGAGAAGACAAGAAGGGCAGGCTCAGAGAGGACAGTAAAGCCGGCAAGCTCACCAAGGCTGACTCTGGCAAAGCCACTAAGACCAAGTCTTCGTGGGAGGACCGAGCAGGGGCGGAGGAGGCCAGAGGCCTGCCGGCCAAGGAGGAGAAGCCATCGGAGGGCAGAGGAGGCGGCGGCAGCGGCGGCGTCCGAGACGAGAGCCGGGGTCCCGAGCCCAGGAGGCAGCGGCTGTGCTCCGACCTGGGCCGCGAGACGGACGAGGCGGCCTTCGTGCCCGACTACAGCGAGGGGGAGGAGGGCTCGGAGCCCGACAGGGGCGGCAGCGGCAGCACCTCCCTCACCCCAGCCTCCCACAGCCCCGCCCCCAGCAACCTCAGCGGCTCGGCGGCGGCGGAGAAGAAAAAGAAGAAACACAAGAAGCATAAGAAGCACAGGAAGCACAGGAAACACGGCGTCCAGGAGGGGGCAGCAGAGCACAAGGAGCACAAGCATAAACACAAGAAGAAGAAGCATAAGAAGAGCAAAGACAAGGTCACGGAGGAAGGTCAGGAGAAGGCAGAGAGTCCCAACTAGCACTATTTGACTGTCTCGACCGTGTTCCGAGTGTCCCGTGATGCGTAGTGAACACGGTAGGGGATGGACAGCTACTGCCTCGTGAATGTCCAGGAGCAGGCGGGCAGGCTGGGGGAGGCCCGACTGGCTCCAACACTTGGTGTTTCGGCAGTTATCCCAACAGCCGTGGTACTTTGTTGTAGTTGTTGTCTGGATTGCAACAGTAATACAAAGCTCTGTACTAACCAATCCACCCCGACCACATCAGAACCATCCATGGTTTATAGACGTGCTTTAAGTAAACACAAAAGCAGCGAGCTTCTTTTTTTCTTTTTCTTTTTTTATAAATATATATTGCCGCTTGATTCATGCTAAAGGGTCTTTATTAACTGCAGTGAGCTTTGAACAGCTGCTGTACTCAGGGATATGATTGCTTCCTTCTAAATAAGGAACTATCATTTCCACAAAAATGTAAATATGTCCTTCCATGTTATAAATCTTCAGTTTGTTTTGATCCACATCCCTGTGTACTGTTATATGCTAACCCTAGTGGCAAAGGAAAACACAAGTAGCCTATTTTGTCCTAAATCTGCAAAGATCCTCTACGGTGGGGAATGTCCAGAACACCTTAGCTGAGCCCAGCTTTTCAGGCCTCACTAATGCTACACTGGATTGTGAATGGGTTAAATGAGATGCCTGTTAGGCAAATTAGCCTGCATGTTTTTGGTTCCAGCAGTGCAGTGAATCCTATCATGCCCAAGTATGTATTTGTACAAGAGCTATATATATGTGTGTGTGTGTGTGTATATATGTATCAAATGTACCTGTGAGCAAATTGATATGGAAGGCTGGAGGGTTTATGTTCTTAACACTTTTTTTAATTAAAATATTTTGGATTTCTTCAAAATCACCCTTTGTCTCGTCTTTAAAGCAATTGTATAGTTAATTATTTTTAACTAACAGAAATACAGAATGTGCTCTGGAAATTTACCGGCACTTGATGCGGACTTTAAAAACCTAAAACCACACCAGATAAAACAATTTCATTGCAAGTTTGGCAGTGGAATAATTGGCATATAAGACAATTCTAAGGACATTTGCATAGCCATACCTGTAAATATTAAGATTTAGGTTTGGCCTAAACAAAACTGGTAATTTCTTTTGAGTATAGTAATGTGCCACAAAATAATAATGTGATAGTAATTTGTGCATTTCGTTTTATGAACAAACTTACCAATCGAACAATGGTGACATAAGCCTAAATAAAAAAAAAAATTTGCATTTAGCCAACCATACATTTCATCCAACGTGATTTACAGTAGGGCACACACAGGTAATATTTAAAAGCAGATAGGGCTTCGGCTAGGCGGTGTCCCGTATAGGCCTAAGCATCTTTCTCAAAGATTATAAGTAGCCTTTGCTCATGTTACAGATTGAGCCGATACCTCTGGCTAGGTGTCGACCAGCCTGCCTATTCGGCTCTGAAGTAGGTTGCCTACAATTACCCTGCGTATGGTATATTTGTATACCTTACCCCTATTTATCTTATGTTTTCTGTTAAAATATCCAGTAAAATCATGTTCTACTTGATAGGCAAATCTAGTGCACCTTGAGGTTAGGATGAGCAGACTGGATAAAATGGATTAGAAATGATTTCCCTTTAATCAACATTAACTGGATTATCCTTAATCCTTAACTGATCTGGTTGAAATATCATCTGAACGCGTTTTGCAACACTGTCGTTATTACGAGTGTAATAGGCCTATGGCCATTTAGTATGGCAGTCCAGTGCAGCACACACACACAGTAAAAAATAAGCCTTTATTATCCGGAGAATTGGCATTTAGGCATTTACAATTTAGGTCAACAACCAACACATAGTGCTATTCATTTATTTATATTTTAATTAGAAGAGTTCAACATTACAGTGTAAACTTACAATAACTATTTACAATTATTTGCATTGTACTATTTTTCAATGAAGAAAAAGACAAAATATATATATATATTTCAAATATTTGTAATCATAACAACCTTTTCTGCATAATTTGTGTTCAGATTTACATGAACAATATTCTGATAAACCATCCTTATTTCAGTGATTTAATAGTTTTATCTTATAAACTGTAATAGTTTGTAGTTTTTAAGATTTACTGACATCTAGTGTACATTTTAATTGTTGCACACCATCTGTGCTAGGACATTATATATTAAATACTGACAAAATCATGTTTATTTACTGTACTCATTAAAATCATGCCAATGTATGTCAACAAGCAATCCCCTATTAACGTTTTCCTACAGAAAAATGTATTATATTGAGAGGATTCTGTTATCTGTATCTGTATCTGTGTTAGGCTATTACTTGCACCTGTGTGCACAATGTCCTCTGTATACACACATTTCTTCACAGTATGAATTAATTATCAGAATAATTGAAAATTAGGCTGTGTAGTGAAACAGAATGAACACTGCGTGGAGCTATGAGTCCTATGTGTTTGACAGGGGAGAGTATGTCAAAACACCAAGACACCCTTCCAACGTCATGCTTGCATTTCACGGGAACGGCTCCTTAACCTGAGTTTTGGTCCTTTTCATCTGGTATATAAGCATCCATGTAGCAGGGTATTCATGATAACAGATGGATAGGTTAGGTAACAGAGTATAAATACTGCTGCATAAGTGCACTCTCAAAAGAAAATAGATAGTCTATACCTCTGCCAACTAGTTCAATAAATGCAGTTTATGTTGTGTGTGTGTGTGTGTGTGTGTGATATATGTTTGCCTGTGTGTAGTCATCATTAATGAAAGCAGAGATCGGCAAATCCATTAGAGAAGATTAGTATAGTGTTTCAACCACAGACGAGATTATCCTCACAACTCATTATTCCTGTAATAAACCATCCTGCAAGGATGCGTGTGTGTGTGTGTGTGTGTGTGTGTGTGTGTGTGTGTGTGTGTGTGTCTGCTAGTGACTGTCATCTTCCTGCTTATGTTTTGTCTAGCAGAAATGACATCACTTTTTGTCATCAAGGCCAAAGGTTGCTAGGCAACTTCACTTCTGCCGAAAAAATGCCTCCCTGTCTCTCTCTCTCTCTCTCTCTCTCTCTCTCTCTCGCTCTCTCTCTCTCTTTCTTGTCTTTTTCCTGTCTCCCTTCCCCGACGAATCCACATCTCTCGGGCTGTATTGTTGTTGTAGCGTCTTAGATTGATTGGGTGATGAGTGCTAAATGGAATAGACCAAACAAAGACAATGAGGTGTGAGATTAGGAAACAAGGTTGAGATAATTCTGTGCTTCAAACAAACGAACCAAAAACAAGGGCAGGGCAGTTATTATGACATCAAAGTAAGTGTCTGAACAGTCCAGTGCAGTTTCATATTGCAACACGTGACTCCACTTTGTCAGTGGAAAGACCTTTCTGAAGCACAAGGAATGGCAGCTCACCAGTGAACAGACAGAGCAGCATGGAAGATTTAAAGGTGATGTAAGCAATGCTGCAGAGAGATTTATTTATATTTGAACTCAACAAAACAACTCTGCCTTCAATGCCATAGGGTGCTCCCTCAAAAGCTCCGACCCCAAATTGGACAAGGCTGGTATACTGTTATGTGTGCACCACTTTGTGTTGCCATGCACTGAGCTATGGTGCAGAGCCAGGGATGTGTAAACACCTGATGTTATTTCAGCATGAGCAGAGAACATAAAGTTACAAATAACATACAACATGCTGCCTGGTCTGGCGTGTCTACTGTTTACCTCCTCATGTATGTTTGTTGCGCTGTTGCACAGCAGTGGTCCTCAATATTTATGCCTGCAAAACTGATTGAGGAGCTTGAGACCTGTTATAAACCAACCTTTATTTGATTAGAGTGACAAACTCCTGATAGGACTATAATTTAAACATGTGAAATATAGGCTACATTTAGATTTATTATAGATATTTTTTTACTCAGATAATTAAACTAGTTTTATTGCTTACCTTCAAGATCCTATATAAGACCCTTGGATAGTTGTCATGGCAATATAGTTGATTGATCAGGACTATTGATCTGTAATGGAATTGCCACTGCTGTGTGTGTGTGTGTGTGTGTGTGTGTGTGTGTGTGTGTGTGTGTGCTATTCTGGAGGGGGTAAGCATGCGTGTGTGTGTGTGTGTGTGTGTGTGTGTGTTATTCTGGAGGGGGTAAGCATGCGTGTGTGTGTGTGTGTGTGTGTGTGAAATAAACCATAGGATAGAACACTAGCTTGTATATTATGTTATGTGATGGTCACCATGGAAACATTCCCTCCCAGGGCCAGTGCACCCCACACTGATAATAATGTCTGGCCTAGATACTCATCTACCGATATCTCAGCTCGAATGTGTGTGTCGGTGCGCGTGCTCACGTTTGCACGTTTGAGCGTGTGTGAGCGTGTGTGAGCGTGTGAGTGTGAGAGATAGAGTGCATTTCAGTGACTAACGGTAACCATCATACTCGATGTGAACATACCACAGCGACAGGGCTGTGGCAAATAATGAGCCGGTGGAAGAAAAAGATGGTCTAGATGAAAACAGATGGAAGGAGTTAAAATAATTGAATGGAAGCCCAAACACTGACAGATCACGGCCCCACCCTCTACGGCCACACACCTTTTATTACAGTATAGCCTAACTTCAAGTAAAAATATTCCTGAAAGGCCTGTTTTTCTTTTTCTTTTAAGGACGAGCACTGACGTTTATGCGCGCCTCCCAGATATCTTAAACAGCGTTGCAGAAAATCACTAAATCTTGCATGGCATCACCACAGCTCACAGGGTTATGATGGCTCTAGAGGGGCGTATGTCTGTCGGCTGGATGTTACAGCACAGTTCGGACGACCCCCGCCCTTTTACTCCTCCCTTTTCCACCAATAGTAGCATACACCTTCCGTGTGGGCTTTCCCTCCCTGCACCGGGGGTTTTGGAGCTCTAGTCGTCGGTCGTAGGCTAGATAACCGATGGTTAGACGGTAAGGAAATTGAAGGAGTCCCGAAGATGGGATGTGTGAACGGGGCGGACAGTCACGTGGCATCCCTCCCCCCGGTGAGTCTGAACTCTGCTACCTTGCTCCGCAGAGCGAGTCAAGCTGCGAAGGAGACGCACGGCGGAGCAGGCGATCTTCTTCAACTTACTTTTCCCGTTGATTAAAACTTTGCATCCGCTCGCCCGGAACGAGGAACGGAGGAACAGCGGCTCAGCTGGGATAATAACCAGGACTCGTTGGCAAGAGGAGAGGCGGAGAAACGACGGCTGCTAACACATGGAATATAGGGGCTCGGGGATTTCGGGGCGCACGACGGACCGGGAGTGAGTGAAAGTGGTGAATGGACTCTGTTTCCCGGTAAAGGCTGATGCCAAAGTTTCTTAATTTGTCTTTATCGTTTGTTTTCCGTTGTTTTACTTCCCTGTTGGCAGCGGGCAAAGCCCATCAGAAAATGTCCACTTACATCGCTTAGTTGGTGGTGTCTGTGCCAAAGTAGGGCTGCGGGCTGAGGAGGTTGTTGTCTCATAAATGCTGTCCAGTGGCCTGCAGCTATCAGGCTTATTGCGAAATTACTGAATTTGGCTGGGTTTTATGCTTTGTCTGATCTCATTTACCTACCATAGATTTGCAATAGTGAAACAAATTTTTCTTGAATAATATGCACTGGTTTACAGGCGCACAGTGTGAACGTAATTACGAGAATTGTGCCGCTGGTTGAAATGAGACATGCATTGCTATACCAAATATAGCCTATAGATGAGGTTCTTTGTTGAGATATGAGCGACGACTTTCTTATATTGTGCATAAGGTACGCAACACACCGCGATGCGTTCCTATAACATAACGTAGCTTAAAAAAAATCATATTTTTCTGCTCTTTGAGTCATTTAATGTGTAGAATGACCTTTTTGTTCTAACATTCAAACAGCTACGAGACAGTGACATTACTCATAATCTCGATACCGTGATGTCTTCTGTGCCTGGCAGTCCAGCCCTTCTCTGAGACTGGACCACAGGCCCTTGTAAATCGCACAAATAGCAGATTCTCCTCTCTCTCTCTCTCTCTCTCTCTCTCTCTCTCTCTCTCTCTCTCTCTCTCTCTCGCACACTTGCAATTTTTTGACTCAAAGACTCGATTCTCCTGTCTCGCCAAATTGTTGGCTATTACAACCCGCACGTTCAATACGAAGTTGCTGGAATTGGTTTGCTTGTCAGATTGTGTACCGGTCACACTGGATGTGCGTATGAAATGCTTGCCTTGGCCTCGTGATGGTGTACACCCCCCCCACACACACACACACACATACACACTCACACACACTCCCTGCTATTCCTGTCACTCTCCACTGCATACAGGCCAATAAAGCATGCAGAGAATTCAGTGAAGATCATATAAAACCATCTGAGGCTGCAGAAAAATAAACACATTCATGCAGTAGAGCATATGAGCGTCCCAATTAACGTTTCTCTTTATATTTACTGTGTGAAAGGATATTACGTGTAAAAGCGTGTAATCACTTATTGTAAGAGGAAAAAATGAATTAGTCAGCAAGCTGAAGCTACTGTTGAAGCAAGCGGCTTTTTTTGGCATTGGGAAACAAACTATGTGTTTAAGGCGTAGAAGCTGTCATATTATCAACAGGAAATCTAAAATCAACAATATCAGCAGCACACAACCCCAAACCTGCTGCAATGTATACCATCATTCTCTGAGACTCTTCTGTTATGTCCACATTGAAAGATTGTTTAAAACCAGTCTGGAATAAAAGCATCATTACGGTCTGTTTGCATTATAGGAGTATGTGTCTGTCGGAGACGTTATAAAGGAGGGATTTAAGTGCTTCCTGCTTCACTGCCATGTCGCCACCTTTGCTTATGTCTAATCCCTCGATAGTATAGCGCCATTTCCCCTTTACGGGACTGCCGTTTGGCTGCCGTTGTTCTTCCTGGGGTCACTGTGTGCTTTCGGAGAGGGAGAGACGGACTTTTATGTCCATGTAGCCTTGCTGGAGGATGTGGAGTACAAGGTCTTGCGGACGCGCCGGCACTCGGCTCTGATTCGTTTCTAGGGGCTAGCGGTGCGATGACAAGCCAAGTGAGACACATGCACACCCACGTGCCTATGAACACAGACCTGAATATGAGCACAAGCACTGTGCACAAACACACACACACACACACAAACGCATATGCATACACAAACACACACTAATAGGCACACAAACACGCTGTAATAGACACTTAATCACTCACTCACAAATAAACAAGCTGAATAACAGAAACACACACTCATTAAAAGACACACACACACACTGTCCTAATCAGTGTGTGTGTGTGTGTGTGTGCCTTCCTCCACTCAGGGTCGAGCTGCTTGCAGTGCTACCATGACGGGCAGACAGGAGCAGCAGAGGAGACCACAGGAGGAGGAGCAGGAGGTGTATGTGTCAGTCCAGTGTGAGGACACACACCGGGCAGAGCAGCAGCCAGAGGAGAAGGAGGAGAAGGATGATGATGAGGAGGAGAAGGAGGAGGAGCTGCCCTACCCATCCCTGGCTCCTGTGGTTCTCCTGGCTCTGACCCAGACCAGTCCGCCTCGGTCCTGGTGCCTGAGAGCTGTCTGCCACCCATATCCTTCTGGGAATGTTGCTGTAAGGTTCAGGCTCTTGAGTGTGTGTGTGTGTGTGTGTGTGTGTGTGTGTGTGTGTGCGTTTCTGTGTGTGTGCACGTGCATGTGTGTGTGTGTGTGTGTGTGTGTGCGCACCAGAAAGACTCCGTGTTCTGTCGTCTTTTTTCTTCTTTTTTTTTCCCGAGCTCTGTTCTCCCTCAAAGCCATTGTAGCAACATTGCACCTTGTGTCTGGGTATTTACTGTAGGGGTAAACACAAGGGAGACAGGATGAGGACCAGCGTGTGTGTGTGTGTGCGTGCGTGTTGATGTATCTGTTTCTGTGTGTGTATGCATGAAGGACCCGAAGTATTTCCTGTGTCCATTAACTGTGGGAAAAGATGGCTAACATTTTTCTCTGATTGTCCGTTTCCATAGTGATCGCCTCTAATGAATCTCCTGGGTTACAGATGGCTGTCAGTGCCATTGTTACCCACCACCGTTTATGTGCCAATCGAAGTCACAAATAGTCAAGATCAGGTTGCCTTCCCTGCCTGGTGTTATAGTTCCATTGCCGTAACAGTTGCATGTTTGCATGAGCGATATACAATACAGAGAGTTAGCATTATTAGCAATATCCAATGCATCCATTACCATCCAGGGAAAACGACAAAGGTCATGGGGAGATTATGTAAGAGAGAACGGCTGTGTAGAATTATAGAAAGAACAGAGAAGGAAGACAGCCAAGGGATTTCTTTTTCTGACAGCAATTAGAGTGAGTAGACAGGGATGCCAAACCCATCCTTCAGGGCAGAACGGGTTTCCAGCCTATGATGGAAGATTGCCCATTTTTACCTTTAAACTGCCTGCTGTAGGCACCCATGTGTGTCTAAGCACGGGCATGTGTGCGTGCATGTGTGTGTGTAGTACGGCGTAAAGAGAGCTCAGATGCTTGTGTTAACTTCAGGGACACCTACTGGGATTTGTAAAGGCTTTCTAAATTGATTTTTTTTCCCCACCGTCCCCAACTGGATGTGTCTGTATTTGTGTGCTTTCAAGCTAGCTTCTGTTGTTTTTGTCGTTGGTGTGTGTGTACGGGACAGCTAGCTTGCGCCTGTCCATGAATGTCTGCCACCGTCAGCACGCTGTGTTCTCTATCAAATATAAATACATAATTGCTGAATAAATAAACACTACATCAAAATAAAGAAATAAATAAACCAAAAGCCATGAACTGAACTCCCCTGTGCTGGTTGCCATGGTCGCTTCCCAGAAAACTGTACACTTACTATGTCAGCACTAAGTTAGCACAGCTCATACACACACACACACACACACACACACACACGCGCGCGCACACACACACACAGGTTACAGTTTACAGCCACACACATTACACACACACACACCCACGCAAGGAAGTGCATGCACACACACATAAATGAGGGAATCTCCCAGAGCGAGGTTCTTTCAGAGGAATCACCTGGTTGCTTGGCAACAGCATCGCACTGCCCCGACGGCCTGGTTACTTCCGCTGATATTGTTTATTTGTTGGTTTCAATTCATGTGTGTGTGCGTGTGTGTGTGTGTGTGTGTGCGCGCACGAGCGTGTGCATATTAACTGGATATCAGCGTACGTCCAGCTTAGCACATTATATTTATTCATGATGTGGGATGATGTGTGTGTATGTGTATGGGGGTGGGTATCTGTGTGCTGAGGTGGAAGCAATCTGGCTGGACATCGTTTAACAGGGACATTAATATGAGCGCGCAGGGTGGGCAGCCACCGAGAGCTGCGTGTCCCAGCCTGCCTGCGGACTCCTTCTCTTTTTTCTTGTTCTCACTTAAAGACGAATTACAAATGATTTCTTCTCTGCTTCCATGTTTTTCAGCAATACGTCTTAAATCTTGGGTTTGTCGTTTCTCTTTCATGTCTTCAAGAAAGACGCCAACTCATTGAGCTCATCTCTGCCCTTGTGCAGGATTAAACCGAGACAAGAAGACATTTGTTAAACGAGGCTGCCTATTGTTACTGTGCAATAATCTTCTATTAGCTTTCTTCTTTTTACTCTTTAATGTGGTCGTCTTCTTTCAGTTCCGTTATGCTTTATTTGGAAGCCAGTACACTTTGTCTGCTTTAGGGGGCACTGTGCTCAGGATTGCTTTGTGGATTTGGTGTTAACCTCACTTTAGTGGTGTGCATTTGTCTCTCTTCTCCCACCAAAGCACTCCCAGGCCCACACGTTTTGCATATCTTCATGGTTCAATTATAAACAATGAGCTGAGGCAGAAATCTAGAGTTCTGGGGGCTATCGCAATCATGGAGTGTACCTTTAAGAGAGAGAGTTTTTCTAGAGCTGCTTAGAGCTGGCGGCAGTGGTCATGCTCTCCCGGTAGCATAACATTTCAAATGCACAATCACACACCTTCGTTATCAATGGAAAGAGGTGTGGACCTGAGCATGGACAAACAAACACATGCACACACACTCACACACACACACACGCACGCAGGACATATACAGGAAACACAAATGCACACTAAGGACATGACTTATTTAGCACTGCATGAAACATTCAGAACATTTCCTTTTGTGATGAGAAAAGCTGATTCTGTCACTCCTGTATACATGTATTCCCCACGCTCCCTCACACGCTCTCTCTCTCTCTCTCTCTCTCACGCTCTCTCTCTCTCGCTCTCTTGCTCTCTCTTTTTCTGTTCCTACTGACAATACAGTAATCCTTCCCACTCTGTTTATGGTCTGCTCCTCTTTACAGTACATACCGTTTCACCTGACAGGAGGCGAGGGAGAGAGAGAGGGAGAAAGAGAGAGAGAGAGAGAGAGAGAGATGATAGATGAGAGGCTGTTTAAAGAAATGTACGGTGAGCTGCCTGAATTTCTCCAGCCAATTAAAATGGTCCCGCTGATGTTCCCATGGTAACCAGCTGTCACATAGTAAATGGGTGGAGCTTAGGTGGCAAATATTAACCACCTTTTTAACCCCCCTCCCTCCTCCTCGCTCACACACACACACATACGGTACATGGCATATTTGCCACTAAATTAGGTTATGCATAATGCAACATGGGATAGGTCTATATATACAGTATGTGCTTGGCTGAACGCAGTGGGGAAACCAACTCAAGGCACAAAATATACACCGTTTCTCGTAAATGTCCATTCCTAACTGCGTGCAGCTTTTTACTCCAAACAATGAACTTTTTTACTAGCCTGTCATAATATTAGCTACATTTGGCCTAAACAACTGGTACGGTCTCCACGGTCAACACACTGTAAACGTAGAACGCTAGTAACTGTGCGATGCTAACACGTAGCGAGCAGGGTCCATTAAGGCTACTAGAGAGGTCTTGCAGGTTTGATGGGAGCTCCATGCGTGATAATGGGGGGGGGGGGGGCTCCCGTGTGCTAGATTGCATGTGGACCTTGACCATGGAGGGCGTTGCCATTAAAGAGGGGGTTGATGTGATCTGATGTGATTTATAATGTCTTGCTGACCTTTTATTACCTGCTCTGACCAGGCCAGATAGCGAGGATGCAATGTGGGAAGAGGAAGAGTGGAGAGAATTATACCTACACACGGAGAAACGGAGGCAGCAGAGGCTGTGTAATATTCACTGTGGTTTATGGCCTGAACTAGAACCGCCGGAGACCTGACCCCTCTCTCTCTCGGG
>JAODOY010001137.1:0-13102 GCA_025399855.1 Forbesichthys papilliferus
AGAGAGCAAGGAGCAAAGAGAAGGTAAACATTTTCACAGTGTCTTTCATCAACTCAGGGCTGTGGAGTTTCTCCTGCTTTTTCCACTGCTTCTTTCCATTGGAAATACAGGGATACAGGCCAGGTCATCCTAGTCCCGTTATCTTATCTTTCACAAGCACTCCCATGAATTAAGATATAATGTAACCGTTGTTTTAAAATATGTATAATACACAACTGCTTTCACTGTAAGTACTGAAAGAGTTTTTTAGCACCGTATAATGTTGCACTTTTGTCAATGTAATTGTTATTCATTCAGGGACATTGTTCTTTATTAACATATACAACAAGGAAAGACAGAATCATTGTCTTGCCATAGCTTGTATTAGTTAACCACAGTCATAATTTCATTCACTATATAAACCACTTGTCAAAGAAGAGATTACTTTTCCTTTATTCCCGTAGTTTTCCCTAACCCAGTAATTGAAGACAATACTCTCGTTCCAGTCAACTGGCCATGTGGAATTGATACAACAGTCTGGATACTATGAATCACGTTTTTGTCACGCAAAATGATGTCACACGCTATTAGCTAAGCACAGGCAGTTCATTTACAATCTACAAATAAGTTATGGGTTAGATAGACAAATATAAATATAACTGTCTAAAGCTATTTATTAATTAGGTCACTAATTTAAAAACGATATTCTCTTAGTCACAGCCAATCTCATTCAGAATTAGCGTTGTGTTTATGGGGATTCCTTATTTTATATTGCACAATGCCAAAGTAAAACTTACAATTCTATAGTGCTCTTTACAAACATAACTACACATTACATACAGTATGGTTTGCCAAATGTTGTACACTGTCAAAGAAACTTAAAAAATGTATTTGGTGCTCAGCACTTTTGTCAAACTTAACAAAAGTTCATGGCAGGACAATAGTCCAAATATTTGTGGTTGGGACAATGGGGTTTGATGATTTAGACAAACTGAAACTGGCTTACACTCATGTTGTGGTATCTATCATGAATTTAAACTAATCTAAATGCTGGTTCTGCTGTACAATAGTCAAACGGTTCAAGTTCACATCAGCCTACAGTTATGACCAGAATAGCCCATTACTGTTCCATTGTTGTTGGTTTTTTCAGTGTTCATCACTTCATGCCAAAAAAGGTTAAAAAAAAAGAAAAGAAAAAGAGAGAAGGCTTTTAGAATTGAGCCCATAACCGCCGTAATGTGAGTAGCAGAGATGAAAAGACGACAGCCCCTGCTCCGTCCTGTCCACTCATCTTCATGTTTGAAAAGCCATTTGCTGTGAGAAGCAAGGCACCTGTTGTGCATCAGGGACACTTCAAACAGAGATCTCTGCATTTCTGGGCTCAGGACAACCCAGGAAGGAGAAGGACAGTCACCCACAGAGAGAGAGACAGAGGGGGAGAGAGGGAGAGAGAGAGGGAGAGGGAGAGAGAGAGAGGGATAGAGAGAGAGAGAGGGAGAGAGAGGGAGAAGGAGAGAGCCATGGGACTTTGGGACTTGTAGAGGCACTTGACTTGTCCCTACAATGATTAATCACTCTATAAACATTGTATAACATCATGTTTGTGGCTGTATGCAGAATGTGGCTAGGACATGTCTAACTGCTTGTGGATAGATTTAGTTGTATTATTATTAGTTACATAGTTACATACAATATATTCAACTTGTTTTATATTTTCTCGTCTCCTTCAAGCATTTCTGAAAGTGGCAAAAGGTTTAAATTCACACGAAGAACCAATAGCTTAGATAACATTGTTCTTTTATTCAATTTAGCTTAAGCTGACTAGTGTTATAGGCCTTTTGGCATAAGAACAAGGGCTGGTACTTAACACACCCACTGTAAGAATACTTTCAGTTTAGGCTTGTGGTGCCAACCTGGACGATAAAATATCTCTTGCATCACTTTTTACAACCAACCAATTTCTCTATGTCTTTAATGCAAATAAAAGTGTGGTGCCACACTGTGAGAATAACAGTGTTTAGATCTCAATTTGTTTTTACAAGCAACTACATGTATTATAGTCATCAGAAAGTATCTTCTTTATTTCAGTGGCATCTGATGTTGATGTGCTCAAGTTATGGGTTCAGACGCCCCCCCCCCCCCACCCCTTCCCCCGCAAAAGGTTCAGAAGATGCTTTTAATATTTAATATTTCAATATTTCGTTTTTATTGATTTTAATGCAATTTTCCAATGATGTTCATGGTTGTTTAATATAAGATAAGTTGTTTATGTTATAACATTGGGGCAGACAAAGTTCAAAATGTTTTCCGGATGCCATGAGAATATAAAATAGATATTGTGCTTCAGATGTCCAGGGGTCTTAAAAAAACATATAAGCTGGGAGACCAGGTGGGAAACCTAAAAGTCTTTGGCAAGGAGCCATACCTCGGCTGTCTTACAGTGTTCTTCCCATAACACAATCTCTCTCTCTCTCTCTCTCTCTCCTCTCTCTCTCTCTTTCTGTCTGGGTGTCTGTCTGTTTGTCTTATATCAAGGGTGAATATCTTTCTTTCTTCTGCCCATATTATCTGACATAAGCCACTAGGATGTACGGCTTAAGGTAGTTTCCCTGGGCACATGGATCTGAAGTGTGTGTGTGTGTGTGTGTGTGTGTGTGTGTGTGTGTGTGTGTGTGTGTGTGTGTGTGTGTGTGTGTGCAGATGCAGTACTCTCCAGGGCCAGATATATCTCAGTGATTTCTTTGTGTTTGTCTTTGGAAAATTACACAACGAGCTTTTGATCAAATCCATGCACATCATGCAAGACCCCTGTTCCCTTCACTCTGACGCTATGTCTATTGTTTAACTTGGCTGTCTCAAACTCCTATGAACAAAGCTGAGTTAGCTGGTTTTGAGTGTTAGTGGCTACAGAAAATTGGTTTCTTCTTCAGAAGCTGTACAGATATCCACCAAGATTCTGCTACACTGAAATTCGTATTTCAATTAGCATTTGCATTAGAATTAGTTTGACATTACTTGCATAACCAAAACCACTGGATTGGCATATGTATTGTCTTCTTGATTAAAACAAACATTTTTACCTCGTACTTTCTTGTTCAAGAAGATGTCAGAAGTATTTAGTAATTACGAGAAAACCACTGAAGCTTATAAACAAACTGCTAAAAAGAATCTGCCAAAGTGAACAACTGTTTGGCTTTTTCACATTGGAAAAAAATGGCTCAAGTTCCAGTAGTACATGGCCTTATTGTCTTCACTGTGGTTTTGACACATAGCACTGCGAGGAGGGATTCAAACCCTGACCCTACCATTTGCCAAACTGTTGGAACTGTGATGTAGTGTATGGCTTACATAAACCTACAGGTACACACTTACATTTCACACAATGCACTTGTATTTTTAGGGTGAAAATCATGTTTATTGTTGGCCAACAACTTTTTCCTTTCTAAATTCGTTCTGTTTATCTGTGGCATGCATGATACAACGCAGTGTAACTTCAGCGTGGCCTCTTTTGCCTTCTTTTGTCTTGTCAAATCATTGTAATAAAACTGTTGTATCCATCTGGCAATTATGACAGGAATTCAAAATACAATGGAATGAGTTTCATCAGTAATTGCATTTGGAAGTGAATAATCTAGAGGGGCTAAACAATGCTGCTCTTTGTGGAACAATGACCGTTGGCTTTAACGTGTTTCTGGACCACATTTTTACACCACTTTTAGGCATAAAAAAAAGTTTTTGGGTGTAAGACCCCCCGCAGCCCCCCTCTATATTATGTGTGTTATTAAATGTAAACGGTTTTGCTTTAAATTGTTTTAGATCACCATTGTTAGCAAAAAATAACGGCATTACAGCTCACAACAACATTGTCTATTCCAGGCAATAGAGTTAACGCTGAACTTACACTGCGTTGTATCATGCATGCCACAGATAGACAGAAAGAATTTAGAAAGGAAAAAGTTGTTGGCCAATGATCAACATTATTTTCACCCTAAAAATACAAGTGCATTGTGTGAAATGTAAGTGTGTACCTAGTTAAATACACAGTTGTGTGATCAATGTCCTGAAAATGATCTCTTTAGGCATGCAGGGGCACCTTTATCTTTTACCAATGAAACAGTGAAGTCTTCTTTTCCTCCTAATAACCCATAAACCCATAAACCCAGATGAGTCCAGAAGTGGTCTCATCCATAGCAAACTCGCCCGACCTTGAGTCTGGACCATCAGTTGTGGGAGGCCGGACCTACGTGCCTTGAAGACAGGATGAATGCCATTATGAGCATGTTTTCCAGGGACCTAGTTTTATTGACCTTGACATTCAGCAATATTCTCATGTCAAGTGGTGGATGTTTTGGCATGGATGTGGTCATAACTCCCTTGACTTGGTGAGAACATACAATCCCACAGTGGAATAGTGAAAAGATGGAGACAGAAAGTCTGTCTGTCTGTCTGCCTGTCTGTCTGTCTGTCTGTCTGTCTGTGTATGGACAAGAGGACAGTATGGGGAGACTGGGGCCAAACATATCTGAATGGGCTGCGTTTGAATGCAATGGAGGGTGTGGGTGCATGCGGAGATGGGAAATAACATAGCTGCTAATAGAACCAGAGAAGAATGGAGGGTACGGTATGATAAGGTATACTTTATTGTCTCCTAGGGAAACATGTCTTGGGCTTTAGGCCTCTGCATCACATACTGTACACATACATTACATTCATACACAATACGTGTGCACAGGTTCAGAAAAGGTAGGCAGTGTTACAATAAACACACATATATAAGACCATGTCGAATAGCAGCACTAAATATTAATTTGGTTATAGAGTAAATATAAATAAATAAATAAATAAATAAATTAATTAATTAATTAATTCATAAATTCATAAAAATGACCATAATCAGTATATTAATAAAACATTGTTCATGCATTTACACCTATATGCTACATACCCAGTATATACACACACACACACACACACACACACACACACACACACGCACATCAATACATTTACACAATTAACAATAGGGCTATGGAAGAAACGATGGGAAGCAGGATGCAGGGGGATTGGAAGATGGACAGAGGGGAGACAGGTTGGGGGGTGGGGGGGGGTCAAGGACAAGGAAGGATTGTGGGATGAGTTCTGGAGGGAGTTGGAGCGATTAGGAAAAAGAGGGGGAGATAGGGATTCATTTTGCAATAGCTTTACCAGAGACATCAGCACCCCCACCCCTCTTCCTCTTCCGCCCTTCACCACCACCACCAACGACCTCTGGCAGTCTGGAAGACACCAGTCCCATGGCAGCTGTAGGTCATGTTGCATATCCACTGTTCGGACCGCTAGGTGTATTTTTCCTCTTGTCATGCTGCCCACACCGTTTATGCCACATTTGGAATGGAATTACAAGGTTATCCGCTTTGACAAGGGGACCTGCGTCGGTTCTATGTCGGTTCTAGCTGTGACTCAGGTTTGACTCATACGTGGCCGTTTTTAGAGGCAAAAAAACCCTAAAAAACAACCAACCCAAACAACAACACACTGCAGCTTTGCATTATGCATCCATCACAGTGCGCTTGTCACGGACTGAATCCAGCCTATAGATCACATGACACATCAGCTCGACACTTAATGCAAAGCAGCGAAGGTCGAGTTTGCTAAAATACAAAACACAGCATGGCCGTATTTAGACAAATGCGCACACCTGGACACATTGTTCACCACTCCCCTTGTGTGTTGCTGTGTCTGACATTTTGTGATGCCACAACTTGGGTGTGGGCCGGCAGATACACACACATCTATAGTTTGTGTAGATAGCTACTGTAGCCTATAGCTAATGTGTTTTATGTCAGATATTTCAATACTATTAGTAAGTGAGTATTATTATTTGTAAGTGAATCGTATTCAGTGAAGGAAGCCAAACTAATATGCCAGTTCAGAAAATACATAATATTTGTTATTTCTCAGAGCAGTGAGCTAAAGCACTTTCAGCTGTTGCTATTGATATGATTTGTTACAGGAATGGATATCTTTAGAGACGAGATCAAAATCTGACAGGCTTAAGGTCAACCATTAATTGTGTTTCACATTACCAAACAAAAACTAAACATAGGCCAAAACAGTGGGATGTTTTAGTGGCAGGGTTTAATCAGCCCACTGCAATGCAGTGCGAGCATAACCATTGTTATCCTATAAAAATCCTCTTCCTTTCAGTGACCTCACCAGGCATTTTCCATTCTGTGTGGTCTCCGCACCTCTCTTTAGCTCTCTCTGTACATACGTGCCTATCTCCCACCCTCCATCTCTCCTTGTCTCTTGCTGATGTCAACCACCTGTCTGTGTGGGACCTCCCACGCCCATTCTCAGCCTTTCAGCAGAACACCATGTTCACCGTGTCAAGATATGGTGAAAGAGTTACCCTGGTTCCGTCTTAGTGTGTCTGTGTTTATCTGCGAGTCTGAACGTCGGCCACACCTCTCTCCGCATGTGTTTTAGAGGGGGTGGTGTAGAATGTTATCCTGAATATTTACTATGGAGCTGAAAGCATTGGCAGTAACATACCAACTTAGAGGAATAGTTCCCTCAAGCTCTAAATCTAAAGGCCTGTGTAAAAAGCATTTAATAAATACATTGGGCAGGGTATGGAAGCATGCGTAATAGCTGAGCAGATTTATTGTAATAGCATATTGAAATGGATTTGTATAGGTCTGTGTGAGTGGATGAAGTACGCAACCCCTTGGAGCATACCCGTACCCTCTTTTCTAATACTGACTATTAGTGGCCAAACGGTACACACTACTTTAACCCCTCAAGAAATTCTATTGACAGATACAATAAAACACCCCTGCAGTGTTTTGGTGATCTATTCTAATGCTGACAGCTACAGAAAGAAAACACTTTTGTAAAACACAGCATGTTGCAGTCCTACAACAGCAGGACAAATCTGTTAGAACTAGCCAATGTCTCATCTTCCTGAACTCTCTGCATTCCCAAATTTGCTTAATGGGAATAAGTGCATAATAAGCAGGTTCACTAGCATCCTTGGGGCTAAGGTGTGTGAACGTTTGGTGTGTATCCAACACAAACACAAATACTCAAGCACATTCTTCACGTAAGCATGGGTCTTTTCTCCTGCTGTTCGTGATTATTTTCCTTAAACCTTGTATTACCCTTTTCCTAAGTCACCATCTTTACAGCTATAGAAATAAAGTGCAAGTGTACCAGTGATTAACGTTTATGCGTTTTAGGGCCAATCAAGCGTCCATTTGTAATTTTTGTCGGTATCTTTGATGAGAGCAGGTACGCATACAGTTGGCAGATACAGAGTTGGGTGCTACATGTTTGGACAAGCTGCAATCAATCTATCAGTCACCCAAATAGGGGAAGGACTTAGAAAGCATTATCACACACACACACACACACACACCCACAAACACACACCCACACATACACACTCAGTGATGCACATGTTGCTTAGACAACACGTCACCACCACAACACTGTTATTTTAGCGGTAAAAACAAGGCGCTAGTGTTTAGACGTTTATCGGCTACTGTGCGTTAAGGTTACGCGCATGGACGTGAAAAGAGATTGAGGCATAGCTGAAAGTCATGGAGGCATTTCGCATGGAATGAGCAGGCATGTCTGCACATTTGCACATTTAGCTTGTCAGTTTCAAAGTCCTTCACAGACACACGTATGCAGACCCCCGGACACGGCACACATCTCTCCTTTTGACGAAGCACCTGTCAAACCTCAGTATCCAGCAGTCACACAACTCAGAAGACACAGGAAACAGACAACGGACAACGTTATTCCTCAGCTTATACCGGGCAGAGGAATTAAAAACAAGATCCATATGCGGGAATAGTGCAGGGACAATGGAATTCTTCCCGAGTCCCACAAGCATCTAACCCAGTTCTAGTAAGTTACAAATGTCAAATAACATTAGCTGTGATTGCTATTAAACAAATGGCTTCTCTAACATTGTGAGAGGTGGTTTGAATAGGTTACATCCCCAAGAATTAAAGGTAAAGGCAGCTATTGCAAGCTAATTGTTAGATAATACACATTTTGTAAATTCGCCAAATATCTCCTCGCATTCCGCTAGATTACTGTTCTCTGTGAGTGTTGAAAAAATGATCAGATACTTATACACAGCCTCCGTGGCTCTGTAAATAGGAACATAGTATAAATATACATATAAAATATAAACAAAATGACAAACACCGCTCACAACAACAAAGCCGCAGTACTACGCTTCTATGCATCACAGTACGTTTCAATGTGTAGAGCGACTCCTCGGAGGAATGTTGTTTTTATTTGCGCTCAAATTTAGCAAGCGTTCTCGAGAATGCCTTTAAAAAATACTTTTCGAGTGACAATTAAGTATTTTCTGTTCTCTACTGTGTTGCCACCTCTCCTTGCTTATTCATTATTGTATTCATGCTCCTCCTGTGTTGACCCACAGACCCTAGTTCTCTCTCTGCAAACATAAACGTGACCCTGAGTCTCAACTCTGACCCGCCACCTCTCGCACTGATTCCAGACAGAATGCTCCAGCTGGTTCACTTTACACCGGAGGCTCTTAGCCCATACTGCGCCATGACCTGCACTAAGCTAGCACCCCAGTGATACTCCTCAATACAGGAATGCCTTGAGGCTTTCTGGTACAAGAGCAACATTCAGAATTGACAGCTCAGGTGTGTTGTAACAACCCCTTCCCTGGCCAGGTGTACAGTACTATACAGCTCTCTGTGGTCTAGATACCTTACACTACCAAGCTTCATGAGGTTACTAGGTTCCCTCCTGTTACAGTCTCAGTGATGCTCAGTCAGAATCTCGTCTGTGTACTGTGGTTGTTTAAACTATATTTAAAGTAACTTCTCACCAACATATCAACATGCAGTTGCCTTGCATCTGCATGCCCGGAGGACATTACATTCTTGGAATATCTAACTGTTTTATCACCTATGGAACATTGTAGTGTGTTGAAGTACATACTGTGTAACCCTTTCTGCTGTGCATAGGATCTTTTGATGTGTGTACATCAATAATACACACATGCACATGCATGCGAATTAATACAGGTCATGAACCCACACAGACACACACACACACGCACGCACGCACACACACACACACGCACACACACACACACACACACACACACACAATGGTGGTAACATAGGGAAAGCTGTAATTCAGCTTCAAAGGGAAACCAGAGAGGTCTCATGAATAATCACAGACATCTTTGTCAGTGAGGAAAAAAGCACTGTCCATCTGTCCTCCAAATACACACTTCACAGTCGCCACTGTCTTTACGGGGTTTATTTGGATTCCTGAAAATGTTGAGAATTGAAAAGATAAATTGAAAAACATTTCCAGTTCAAGGGAGTTGTCCACCAGTTAATTTTTTCCCCCCAGTAAACCCCATGGTGTCTGTTAGAAGTGCTCTGTATCCTATGTAGCCAAACTGTTGTGTCTGTCTCTCTCTCTCTCTCTCTCTTCACTTCCTCTGTTGACAGGGATCCACACAAACGTGATGAAAACATAGCACCATCTCCCCTCCAGAGCACACTGGCAACAGAATTGACGCTCGTAAACAAATTGAAATAGTTCTTTTTCTACAGACCGGAGCACATTTTTCTCCCAGGAGGACATTATAGCCTGGCCTTCCTTCAACGTTTTGATAAGTTCTGATTTGTTTATACAGCACAGATGTGTACAACTCTACAGAGACATACAACGCCCAGATGTGTGCATGTGCGAGAGAGAGTTCACATTATCAATAGCTTTGGTTACACATATCACATACACGCCACATTTGTATGCCAAAGTACTCCTCTTATCATGCCGAAACACAGGAAACGGCGTAGGCCTTTGTTGTGTTATATTTGTATGTCTGTGCGTAAATGTGGCGGTGACATTCCTGCTCTGTCAAAAGCCTGCAAGGAATTCCCTTGTAGGAGTGGCGGGCATGAGGTATGTCTTTAGTGCGCGCACGCACACACACACACACACACACATGCATGTACACACTCATGCATGTACACACACACATACATACAGACCTATAAAACATAAAGGTTAACACATGCATACACAGCATTAAGCCCCGCCCTGACACAAGGGTAAACTCAACAACACACAACATGTTAGCTGTTGGTGCTCCTCGTATACGTCCTACACTCCTGAGCATTGTGTAACACGAGTAGAGAGAAAGATAGAGACGGAGAGAAAAGAGAGAGATAGACCACGATCTAAGATGAAGTTGGGAGCTTGGCGTTTCTGAATGTTTTCTCCACAGCTTGAACTTGTTTCCATTTTATTTGGGGACCCCCCCCCCGCACACACCCACACACACACGCACACACACACACACACACGCACACACTCACACACATAATACCCCCCCCCTCCCAAAAAAAAACTCCAGACTTTTTTTGTTGAGCTTACCTTTCCCCCTTACCTTTACAGTACCATTTGTAAACAACAATCCCAATACAGTCACACTTTAATTTCTCCTCCATTCACATTCACTTTAATGTGAAAAAGCGTCTCAGCTCTTCGCCCAGAGGATCTAACAGCTTTCTGCTGGGTTCAATTGTGATTCACAGGCTACACTTTCCCTTATTGACAGGCATGAGAACAACTTTCAATGGACTTGGAGTGAAGTATTCTCCCTTTTAGTCATCACACCCAGACGCACACGTGCAGACTTGTGTATAAACATGCACACACAGTCCCAGTGTGAATAATATCACTTGGATACACATGAGCAGTGTAGAACTCACCACTTTGTTAATCCTCAACTCCCCGGTGAATGAACACCTCCGAGAGAAAGTCTTATATTCCACCTCACGCTCTCCAGGTCAGTGTCAGAGTTATCCCAGTGTCCTAATCCAGCTTGTGGCTTTCAAAGCTGTGAATCCAGGTCTGGGGCCATCTACTTCTCTCTCACTCCTTGGAAAATGGATTGTTCTAAAAGTTAAGTGAGAGGAGTACCAATAGTGCTCCCACCCTTCTGTGTGGCACACCCCAGGTCCTAGTGCCTACACTTTACATTGGAGCGTCCGTGACACGCGCATAGCGTGTACTGTAAGTCATTCATAACGGCTGCTTCTGATTCACCCGCCCATTCATTTTTTTAATCCACATGTGCTTTTTCAGAAGTGATAAATGGCATAATGCTTTGACCAAGCGATGACTCATCCCATTTTTTCTACAGCGTTAAGAGTGCAATGTGCCTTAGCATCAAAGAATGGTCTCCACGATATTAGCAGCATGTGAGGACCTAATTACAGAATTCGGCTGCCTGAGGTGTTTTTGTCACAATGAGAACCTGTATTCTCTTTTACAATGGTATTAGCATAGCATGAATTTTGTAAAAACAAGTTATACCGCTCATATAATCATACTGTAAATATACATAATGAAATATTGTCCAGTAAAAATGCACTTAAGACATTTAAGACAGAGGAAGACAGTTAAAAGGAAAAGGAATTCAGAAACGTTGTGTTACACCGCCACTGGTTGTTTGCAAATGGGACAAGACAAGGAATGGTAAAAAAAAAAAAAGCAACAGGAAGACACAGACTATGCAACTTTGATATCCCCTCACGCCGTGCCGAAAGACCTGCCACACCCTGCATTCACCGGGGACCTCCGGGCTCCAGAACCACAACACACAGTGTCTATATGCCCCCCCCCCTCCCCCTTCCCCATCTCTCTCTGTCTTTCCCTCTCTTTTTCATCTCTTGTTTACGCATCTTTGTTTCCCCATCCCGCTGGTCTGTCTTCTCAGCCTCTCTGGTTTTACATGTTTCTCACTTCTGCTCGTCCGACTCCAACCGGATCGCTGTCAGGGCCCCTGGCGCTTCCAGACGTCCCGCCCCGCCGCTCCAACGCGGAAAAGAGAGAAAGAGAAGGGCAAAGAGAGAGAAAGGACGGATTGTGTGTCAGTGCCATTCCTATTTCTTCCTGGAATTATTTTACTTCCAGTTGTGATGCTGGTGCAATTATAGTGTTAATTGGAAATCCTTCTGGGTTGTAAATTAGCCACGGAGGACATAACACTTGGGAGGGGTCTCCTAGTAACTATAAATAATGTATTCTGCCCCCAGATGTGTTAAACACGAGGCGGGCACTTGTGCAAGGCTGCCCTCCACCGTTGTGATGTGTGGTAAGATGTGTTTGACAATCTTTGATTGAGTGCGCGCTTTGTGTTTGTTTTTGAGAGTGGCAGAGGAAGCGTGGCATGTGTGGTGTGTTCAAGTGAGGTTTTGTTTCTGCCAAATTTGCTTTAGCCCTTGTTATCAAGGGTGAGTCTGAAAGGAGACCCCCAGACAGTGAACTTTGATCCTGCACCCTGCTCTTGGGTGTTAAGGGGCGAGTTGGGTGATGGGCTTTGGGCTGGAAGGGTGGAGAGAGGAGGTCAGGAGTCCACAACATCCTCATATTTCGGGGATTCTAACCCTATAGGTTGCTCAGATGTTTTTTTGTGTGTGGATGTGTGTATGCGTGCGTTTGACCTTGTTCCAGGTCTAGACCTAAATGCTAGTTATTTAAAAAGCCGCATTGTTGGTTCCAGTGTGATCCGGTTTCGGAACCCTGGGGATTTGTTTTAAGTTGAATGGTGTGAGACACGGTGGTGTCCCATCGCATAGCTGTTTAACTGTGTAGGTGGATTTTGGTAGTTTGTGGTTGAATGAATGGGGCGTCAGTTCTACTGAAATGTGTCTGTTTCTTGGAGGCACAGTACTATTGGCAATAGTGGTGAATGTGGGTTAATGCCAATTAAATTGCACAAGTTAATACAATTGTTGTCTGAAAATAGTATCAAATCGGGTTTTAATACTTAACTTTTGTGACTTATTAGACCAACACATACTGTACATTATGTAAATAATCCAAATTAACAATTTATTGTAAAAATAAGAATTAACGTGGTCTTCATGTTTTATGCAAGCAGTAAATTCCTCCGAATGTATTGCCCTGCATTTCAATCTGCTACCTTCATTTGTCTTAAAATAACTTTTTTGCCAGGTGCTAGTTGAACTGAGATTTTAATATTGTTTATGTCGGCCACTACCTGGGGGGGGGGGGGGGGGGGGGGGGGGGGGGGGGG
>JAODOY010001138.1:0-13102 GCA_025399855.1 Forbesichthys papilliferus
TATGTATGTATGTATGTATGTATGTATGTATGTATGTATGTATGTATGTATGTATGTATGTATGTATATATATATATATATATATAAAATATTTTATCTCAGAGGCGGGTGAATATGTTCTCGATTCATGCACACGAGCGGCAAAGTTCATAGGACTGCCCCCGCCGTTCCGCCTCCCAACCAGCCCGCCTCGGCCACCTAGCCCACCTGCTTCTCATTGAAAATTAATTGAACACTAGTGGGTCCCGCTTCCTGTGTGAAAAGCCCTTTCCCCAGCCTTTAACAGTTGCATGTCTAACTTCAACCCTTTGTTTGTTCCTGTGCAGCAATTGGTTTTGCAGCAAGTATGACATTAAAAAACAGACCCCAAACAAAAAAATCTTATGTATGTACTAATGCTTCATCTATTATTGTGTTGCACTCTGCAGGAATGTTCCTTGTGTTCAATGCATGTGTGTGTTTGTGGGCTTGTGTAAGAGACAGCAGTGTGAATACTTGTATGGAACACATTACATGTCAAACAAGTGATTGTTTGCCCTTTTGCTTGTACATTAGAGGATGTGGGAGAAAGTCATACCTGGACGAAAAAGAGGGGGTGGGGGTGGGGTGGGGGGGAGGCATGTGTCTGTAATTTGACCATCGCCTTGTAATACAGTAGGTCTGTCATTATTATTTGGGGAAAGTGAACTCTGGCTGTTGTTATCAACTCTCCAAAACTTAATTATAGCTAACCAGTACCGGCACTGGTATCGATTCAAATGTGAATGGTATCCAACCCTAACTTCTATGCTAATACAGAGCAATGAACCAGTTATATTTCACATATTGAATATGTTATACACCGGAGCTTAAAACATTTCCTCTGCATGCTATAAAAACTCCAGAGAGAGAAGGACAAGAAAAGAGAAGCACAGATTTTGCCTAAATCCTGCCTCATCACACCTGGCTTGGAGTCACCTTCAACAAGCCACCTTTCAATAGCTTTGTCAGAAAGGAAATTATGTGTACTCAACAGGAAGGTTGTTGGGACCATGCTGATAACATTTCTATTGATGGCAGCTCGGGGATGGAGAGCTAAGGGTGAACTAGATTGAATAAGCCTTGCCATTTTCACCTCCCTCAGGTGGAGAGCCTATCTCCTTCTGCAACGTTTTCGGGATGCTCTAATTAAGACCTAGATTGAAAAAGTGATCACAGTGTGACAATATAGGAACTGGGCCAGAAATGCTGAAGACAATAATTAGGTGGAATATCTGATTAGCTGCAGTGATAGTACAGCACTTCTGTTATGATGTGTCTGACATGAGACAAAAAAAAAAAAGTCATATAGACTTATATTAGTCCCTTGTAAGCCCTTGACAATTATTTAAATAACAAAGAAAGGAACTTTCAGTAAGTTAAAATAAAGACTCACTCTTTTAATGTGGCTAATCCTTTGAAAGTGCCAAATATGGGCAGCGAAGCGTTTCACAAAAGCTTTAGAGAATCTTTTATATCCTGCTTTTTCTTTCACTGCTATCGCTGTGCCACGCAATTGGTTTGCACAAATGTGGCACATAATAGCGTAGGCCACACTCAAGCATTCTGATTGATTTCTGTGGGAAGAGCACAATGGTAAAGCACATAGGATTGCTTGCTAAAATTGATGACTATTTACATTTCCAAGGTGCTCAGGCTCTGTTGGGCTTACGTTTAATCAGCATTGCGTAATGACATTTTTGTTCCTGTTATATGGGTGAAAAAGACAAGAACCATCTCCATGATCTTCTGTAGTGATATGTGAATGACCGTTTACCCAAAATAATGCATGTACTGTAATATAAGCATAGCCCATTAAACCTTTTTGTATCACTCAAGTTAACATGTTGACTATTTGCAGTAAAGTATAAAACCTTTGTGGATTGTCTCTGTCCTGTTCTCTACTGTTCCTGTTCTGAACACATACAGTAGATGGTGCAGTGATGATTGTTGCCCTGTTTTATGCAATATAGTCTACTCCATTTGATCAAATAACTGAATAATAATGCATTTGAAAATACATCTTTAGTTGTATGCGCCGTTAGAAGCTGACTACTTTGATCAAAAGGTGGGTGTGGGGTAGACATTTCTTAATTCAAGATTTATGGTCTACTGGTTAATACATTTAACCTACTGTAACTCAATAGCTAATAGGCTTGAATAATAGGTATTTTTCACGGTGACCTAGAGGTTCTAACATAAGCAGGTGAACATGTTTAGCTTGTAAATAGAGAACATGTATTTTCGCTGTTAAATCCTGTCCAGCTCACCTCACCTGTCCACCTTAGGTGGCTGATCTGACCTGAGGTGCGTTCAGAATCGGCGAACGTTTGTGGCAAACATGCTTGAACTTGAATTTTGAACGTTTCATGTAAAGATTCCAGAAATATCAGATTTAAACTGTCTACCTTAGACCAGCGTCAATGTGTGTTAGCCGATATCTACCTCCTCAAACCGTTTGAATTTGTCCGCAAACGTTTTTAATGTTCGACAATTCTGAACGCAACTCTGTTCTCAGGACTGTGGGGGCGAGTACAGACCCCACGTTGATTGACATTCCTTGACTCCTATGTGTCAGATTTAGTACACCTAAAGGCAGAACTAACACATTCTGTAATGTTGGTTCATCACATAACTTTAGAAAAGGTCTAATCAGCAACATAAATTACTCAAAACATCTGTGTGGATTTCTGGAGGCTATAACAGATTTGGAAAATTAACATTTGTAACATCATGTTTAAAGTCAGACAAGTCAAGTCAAGACTATGGTATCACTGTTGCGTTTTAGTATTTTTCTTTTTGTAACTAATATTTTACTAATATTTTTCCAATGGTACTTTATCAGGGTCTATTGACACCTTGGTACTCAACACTGGCTAGCCAGATTGTGCATGCTTTCACAAGGACAGTTCACTTCTATAAATATACACATTTGGTATCATATATTTGTTGGGACTCCTCCAGATGAAAGATGAACCAGCCTGTTGTGTTTTCTTGTGTCTGTTAATTACATATATTTACATATGAGCGTAAAAGTATTCTAGAGAGAAGAAAAGAAGTGGCGGTAGCAAGGCCATGAACATTATTCCGTTTCTCCAAATAGCTACGTTGCTATACAGTGCATGTCATGTGTCTTGGTACATTATTTAGTGGCCTTTGCTACTGGTAATGCTATCATGACTCACCAAATCCATGGCGCACAATGAGTCATCTCACATAGCCTATTTACAGAGAATATGCTTGACGCAGGTATACCAAATACCTACAGTAAACAGTGAATAATGTTTCTAAATGAGACCAGGATGGATCCAAACAGCTTTATTAGAAAGTCACTGGAATGTGTTTTAATGAACAGCTGTTTAATTAACACCTTTTAAAAGATAATTCTTTTTTTCTTAATGCATCAGAGCAAATCAAGGTTTGATAGAGTGAAGAGCCCTAACAGCACTAGAACAGCTCAACTAAGCAAATATAAACTACTAGTAGTCCATTACTTATAAAACGTTGAGTCATTAAGTAAAATGTAAAAACTTTGAAAGCTCTTGATAGTTTATTTATTTGTGACGTATGTCTATAAAAGGTGCTACACTTAAAGTTTACTTACTTTAAGCATTGTTGCAAAAACCATCAGATACTTGGTTGAACTGTGATTTGACAAAATTTAAACCGAGAAGTAGGCTTTTAAAAAACAGCTCAAGACACATTTTTTTCAGCAAGCTTTTAATTAGCAACATGGTGTTATGTTTTTGTTTTATATTATAATGTACTTTTATTCTGTATGGTGTAGGATTTTATTTATTTGCATTGCTTTGACTGTACAGCACTTTGTGACCTTTGTCTGTGAAAGGTGCTCTATAAATAAACTTTACTTACTTACTTACTGTACTTAATTACTAGGCTATATTGGCTTGGGCTAAATAATGACAAGCAATGGATATTAGACAACTAGAATCCAAGGCACACTTATCAAAGGCAGTATGGCTACCACAGCATTTTACAGTGATAATTTGCTCTTCAACAGGACCAATCAAGGCTACTGTATTTGACCAACGATTAGAGTGATGGATTGATGTATCAGATGACGTGGACCAGTTAGTTGAGGGATGAGTTGGACCACAGAGTGAGGGAATAGCAGCATATGTGGGAACTCAGAAAAGCATGCTTATATTTGTAAAGCTCTTATCAAGGCAAATGCTAATGTACTACTGGTCATACATATATATTGATTTGTTTTAACTCATTGGGCCTATTATATACTGTATAACAGAGGTCTTCAATGTTTTTCGGCCCAATAATTTGGGTGGTCCTATCACATATGGTATAAAATATTTAGTTGTCAGGCCACCAATAATGTGTAGGGCGGCCTATGTGCCATGTATACAAGTAAACTACCAACTAACCTATTAAAATAATTAGACAGATTTAAATATGTATAGCACAGGTAGTATTTATGTTAATGTATATATTTTCTGACATTTACATTTTTGTAAGAAAATAAGTTTGACCATCAAATAACTTGGAGAACCATTGCAGTACTTCTGAGGACCACCTGTTGAAAGCATCTGCTGTATAACATAGGCCCTACTTGTAATAAATATTGTGGATGTCTTTACTATTATTCAACAATGTAGAGAACAGCTCTTTAAACATTTGACTGGTACTGTAAAGGCCTTGGCATACTTACCGCGCCCGCAGAACGCAGAGGTTCGCGGACTGTCGTCTGTCGAATGTCAATATCGTCATGTGCACAGAATAATGATTATGCTTTTGATCATATTTGAATTGGGATTATGCTACAATCTTTGTTACAGACCTCAAAGGCCACCTTGTGTATTGTGGTTGTTTGCGGATATAATCCTGCTAATTTCAGGTTTGCACTTCTAATGGTAAAAGCGTGGTGTTCAGTACTGTGCACATTTTCTTACTGATTATAATGTTTCACTTCTCTGCAAAGCATGTTTGCTGACTACATTTTACAAAAAGAAAAACAAGAGTTTAAAGCTGTTTGCTTAAGTTGCAGAATTGGCCAGATACCTGATGTGCGTTTGCTGGTAATGTGTGAAGTGCTAGTTTGTAAACTGGCATATTCTCAAGCTTAACTTCATGAGGAAGCATGCTCTGTTTTAGTGTCTTTTAGCCGGGGGACATGAGTCATGTTTTAAACATAGCTGCAAAAAAGTATTAATGTATGACTTTTTTCCATATGCAATATTGTGCTACCCAATGCCTTGACTTATATTCTGCTCAGTAAAGATCTGATCTGGTTGCACCACTGCCTTTTTGCATCCTTGCACTGTCTTGGATCTTCAGATAACCAGTGTGACAGTAAATCAAAGCCTATAGGTCACATGCCAATATCATTTTAATGAAATGGGAAACCCTATTAACGTGTTGAAGACACTCATTTTGAAAGTCTATGCGCTTATTTTATGAGTGCCTGTCAAGACCTAATCCTAACTCCGTTACTCCTCTGACACTTGCATTTGTAGCAAGCTGCAGAAACTGCTGGGTGTAGTGTACTGAATATAGTGCCGTTTAAATTAGCGTTGTCAAGCTTTGCAAAGTACATTTTCGAATCCGTGTCTCAGTGGTGCACAATCCAGATATATTACTTGGAATAATATGTTATATTTTGCTTTAACCCCCCCATTGAGATTTCCACTATGAAGTAAATGGAACAGAAGGTTGAGGTCACATATGCACACAGACACATCCTTGCACCTACTTGCATTGTACTATAACATATGTAGTGTCATTGAACTGGACAGCCTATATTTTGGCTGGATCAATAGGATTAGAAACAACAATAGAGCAGTAAACTTACATGCAAGTGTATGCTGTTTTATGTGGTTGCTTTTGTGTTTCAGAGGGTATGTGTAAATGTAGAACAGAGAGAGAGAGAGAGAGAGAGAGACTCATCTGTTGTATGTCAATGTTAAATCATGATTCAAGAAAGTCTTCACCCGACCTTCAAATCCAAGTCCTCAAGGCTATAGTGGACACACTAATTAATGGGTTCCTCCGTAACTTCACAAAGCAATTTAATTCCCTGTATGACTTTAGAATTGGCTTGGCATACCGAGATCCAGTGCCAAGATAGTAGCCTGCTGGTAGCCTGAAAACCATCTGAATAATGCATGTAGTTTACAACTAACATGTGTGTTCATGTTTGTGTGTGTGTTCATGCATGCAAGTGTGTGTGTGTGTGTGTGTGTGTGTGTGTGTGTGTGTGGATCTGTGTGTGGATCAGACAAACTCCATTTTAAAAAATTGGATATTTACTACCCATGGTCCTCAGACACACATTTTATGGTAATCCAAAATTGAGGGTGTAATATTTGCCTTGTAAGTCATTGCCAGCCAAGAATTAAAATATATTGTAATGCAAACAAAGAAATAGGTTAATCCCCCCCCCCCATCAACTATTCCCAGCCACCTACTGCTATTGTTGTGCTTTAATTATATATAAAGTCTGTTATAATGGTATGATGGAGTGTGTGTTTACAAGATAGGAGAGAAGCCACATACCAACTGTAGCCAATCTGGTATATTCAACAATTAATGGACCATCTGTAATACTTTCAAACTGTAAGTCAGATAATATTACTTTATTTTCATTATCATATATCAATATACAGCTCTTGAAAAAAGCTGTTTGTCGACCATTTTATCCTGGGCTGTTCCCAAGCAGGAACCTCCAGTGCTGTGAAATGAATACAACACGGAAGTTCCAAACCCTGCAGTTCATCGAATGGCCGCTTGAGGCTGGCTGCAAAAGGGAGTAAATCATCATAGACTACAATGTGAAAATATCTGACTTTACAGCAAAAATAAAATTCCCTGATTATCCATATTTAGAATACTTTTTATTATACGGTGATATTCCAGAAACTCCATGACCAGTGGGCACCATCTAGACCGCTATTGAAGTAGGCTTTTTATCTATGGCAAACATATAGATGTTAATAAGATAACATGGGTCCCACCCGGAAGCTGAGCTTCCATGCCAGTCTATGAGAAATGTTCACATGAACAGTAGGCTCTTTAATGTGTTTTCTTCTACCTGCCCAGAGTCTCTATTTAATGATTGTCAAATCATTCACAGTAAGACATTTTCTACTTTGTCTGAAATTAAACAGTTTTCGATGCAGCATTGAGACAGATATTTTGTATTGCTTTTGCCATAGCTATTTGTAAACCCTCTGGACCACAAGCCTTTTCTGGGCGTTTTTTACTCCTGTCACATTATTACTGTGGGCTCATTTTTACACTGCTTGCAAGTCCTACCTCTATGTAAACAGCACAATCATGGCTAATAGATGTTTGTGCTCAAACATAAATGATCTGCTGTATAACATAGTAGGTCATACATCTTAAAATAAGAATTAACATGTTGAATTAATTTCTTTGATAAATTATTTGTCAAAAAATGGTAAAACATCCATACAGCATTGTTCCAAGTGCCCACATGTGTTACCAATATTGGGAAAAATAGGGGGGGGGGGGACTATACTTCATTGAAATATGAATAGGTTAACAAGGTCTACAAAACAGGTTTACAATCTCCTCACATTCTATTCTCTACTCCACCTCTACTGCTGTGCTAAAATACTTGGAGGACTGCATTGTGATTGGGATCCCGCAGGACCCAACACAAATCTTGTGGGAACAGGTAAAGTTATCGGGAGTGGGCGGTCAAAAAATAAACTGCGGGTCCCGGGATCCTGTGCCTGATCTTTAAAAAGTCTTAAAATGTCACATTTCTTACTTCTACTTGACATGCTGACATGGTATTCAATTTCAAACTGTATCAACAAATGCTGCAATTAATTTGTCCTTAATACATGAGAGCCTACACGTAACATTTACTTATAATTGCCGTGGACCGCCTACAACGCTACAGCAGTGTGCACAGTTATTTGTAGTGTATTCCTGCATGCGGGTGCGGGCTAGCCTGCGAGCTTCAGTTTAATTTCGACAAGGGAATCAGTCTGGAAAGCTTAGGAATTTTGAATGTGTCCGTATAGCAACTGAACTTTCCAATCAGCGTCAAAGTTTATAGCTACAGTATAGCTACAGCGTGGTTTATGTCTGTATGACTCTAACATAAAGCCAATTTCAAAGTGTCTTTTTCTTTAATGTACATTGCACAATGTATACCAACCACTGACCATTTTCAGCAGGAGAGCATTGAAAATGACCCAAAGAAATATTCAGATTTGAGCTTTCAGACTGAGATGCATCTTTATTAGTTCAACTGGAATCCAACCACATTTGGAGATGTGTTTGTTTTTTTAGCTGCCCTGACTTTTCAAAATCGATCTATATATGGCAACATTTTATTTGGAATAGCAGTCTCAACATTGTCTGTTTGCGTTCCCGTTTACAGAGCCAGGGCTGTGTAGGAACACCATGTGCGAATTTGACAAAAAGTGTATTGGATTAGAATCGCTTACTTCATCTCAGCTATAGTCTACAGTACTAATGTTAAAAATGCAATGCACGTAAATGTAATGTACAGTATTCAGTTATGAATTATACTGCACATTTCAGTTGGAATCATTTAGCAACCACATAAATACTGTATGGAAGATACGTACTAGCGTGTCATTATGCAATTGCACTGCACAGTAAATGCTCCTGTTTCGGCATGTTATTTGGGGATGTGTATGGTGAAATTGCATGCTGGAAAATGTCACAGCCAATTCTGGAAACTGAATAGGCTGGATTTCTGAATGGTGCCAGGCCAATGGTAGGGTGCCATGGATGTAGTGACAATTTAGTTTAGAACAAGGTTGTTTCTCTCTTGCCATGACATCACTTGCATTGAAATTGGCGTGGGGACACAGCAGAGAATGTGTCAGTCAGAATCAGGTGGCGTAGTGCTCCGCAAGGTTTATGTCAAATTAAACCAAATATTAAGCTAGCGTCCGACTGGTCAGCTCACATCCTAGCACTAACGCAGGTGTTGTGTAGAAGTTTCAGAGCTTTAGGCAAATGCACATTGAGACTTATACAAAATCAAACATGGCACTTTTGTGTTATGTTGGCGTATTCTTTGAATAATGTAACTACAATGACTAATTACACATGTGCCATATATGCCCACTTGACAACTCTGCACCTTTCGAACAAGGACATCAGTTTCCTCAGTGCGAGAAGCTTTTCTGTCAATTCGGTCTAGACTTTGGCCTTTCATTACAAAACTGGCAGTTTGCCTTAACAGAGCGTACTGCTAGGGAATGAGAGGAGTTGATATGATTGTCCATAATTGAAGACAGCCCACCACCAATCCTACTGATATTTTATTTATTTAGAATGAATAAACTGTACCACCATTACCGCCACTGCCACACTTGGACACACCTTAGATCTACTTGATCTGTGAATGAACCTTTCCAATATGCTAGTTGTTATTATGTGTAGGCTATTAACGAATTATCTCCTTTCACACATGAATGAAAGATATGAAAACCAAACAGTATAGATGGCCCTTTTTTGTACCATGAGCTACAAATGCTTGTGGGACATTAGCAACAGTAACCAAGGGGGGCAGGGCTTACAGCCTGAGTCGGAAAGGTCAATCGCACCATACACCTCCCTTTGCGCCGTAAATATTTACATGTACTGTATTCAGTTTTGTCTTGAAATACAGTTATATTAACCTATTGCCACTTCAGGGAATATAATTGTAAAAGCAATGATGTGAATGATCTCAGATCATTCACCTCGGGTTTCCAGTGATGCTAGTTTTAAGACAAAAACCAAACTAAAGTGCACTACAGGAGGATGAACATGCATCCTGCTCTTGTTTATTGTGCCTAACATCAAATCTGTGCAAGCACAAACAGGAATGAGGGCAATACAATGACAGACGGAACATGTCTATTGCAGGCATTGCTAGTCCTCCACCTCCACTGTCACCGTACAGCATAATCAGCGCCCTTAGGGAATCAAGATGACTTTGTGTCTGGGGAAGATAATGATGAATATGATGATCAGCTAAACTAGGCCTGACCTTGTCTTTTATGGTGTAATCACCCTTGGACTGATATGAATCTGTATTATCAAAGATACGTTCTCGCCGCTTTTGACAGCAGAAAGCAACAGAGGGCAAATCCATTGTCTTCATAAAACGATTTACAACATTTAGGCTCTGTGGCTGATCTTTTCATTTTAATAGGCTCTCACAAAACTAATTGTTATTGAAGTTCAACTGACAGAGCTGAACTCAACTTTAGTGCAAACATCTGCGCATCCATTGGCAGAACGTGATTTGTTTGTGACAGTCTGAATCTAAACATTAATGCTGTAAAGTAGCTAAGCACAAATAGACCCCATTTGTATTTTTACTTCACTCCATTTACTCTTACCGCTTACTTTTATTGGCTTTGTTCCTCAAAATGCAGCATTGCACATTGAAGATGTAACAAATGTGTTATTATAACAAGGCACGTGCAGAAAGATCCACAGGGGCAGGTGCTCAAAATATTAAAAAGGGCTATCACTCAGGAGAGAGAGAGAGAGAGGGAGAGAGAGATATACAGTACATGTAATGTATACAATCTTGAAAAATGCAGTATATTTGTGCGCATAACATACAAACATACAGCATACTGTACATGTAGGACTATAATAAAACTCAAGATAGGGTATTGTAGTACTATAGTCTAGCCCAGGGGTTACCAAACTTTTTTGTGACAGGACCCAAGAGGACTGATCTACTATATTTAGACACCCACCAAACACAGTACCGGTAATGTAATTTTCAAAAACCTATCCATTTTAGCTAAACCTGTGTGTGCGCCAAATATTTTTGAGCAGTGCCCTCCAGAATATATGGTGTGCAAGCGGGTAAATAGGATTTAATCTATTTATGAACAAATAGGCTATTTTGCCACAACCTTACTCACAACCAATGAGTGGAACAACACGATAGTAAAGCGCGGAAGCCTTTCATTAATATTCTTCAATCATTCAATGACCCACAGTTTGAAAACTGTCTCTTTTATTTGGCTACAAATTGACATGCTCACTCTCTTATAATGTAAACATACTGTATAGATTTAAACATAAATGCAGAATTGCTATACACAAATATCTGTTGAGTGTAATACAGCTCAAACGTTTATATTGTAGTAGGCTCATGCCAGTCTAGTCTCTTATTTGGCTACAAATTATACTGTAGGCTACACACACATGCATGCACACACACACACACACACACACACAATATAGATAAATAAGTAAATAAGATATGAGGCTTACATTTAGGCTACTCTCTTATTTGTGTTATCTTGTAGATTATGAACATACTGTATAGCCTCTAAATTGAACTGTTTTATAAACACAGGCTATATCAAATGATAGATCTTCTATGAGGTTTGTTGTTTGAAAGAGGGAAGTGTTCATGCATTTTGAAAAACCCATGCACATGCTAAATGATGCACGGTCCACTCCACAAACTACAACTGTTGTGCTGGCTAATTGAACAGTTTGAACATGGTCTCATGAATAATGTGTCCTAGCGATTGTTTAAAAAAAATAATTTTGCAATGGAAATGCAACAAACACTCTTATGTAGCTTCCTTACCTACCATCACATCCTCTTCCTGACAGTACATTTGAAGAGGCTCTTTGAGCATATGAAACACTTGTATAGCCCACCGCAATGTTAAGAAGCAAGCTCGCAGCTGCTGCTGCCTGTTTGCAGAGTTGGAAGCAAGATGCTGCGCTGACGTAGCAAGCATAGCATGTTGCTGTTGATGTCATCAAAGTGTGACTGCAAGAAAGGGCACACAGATATTCAAATTATGTACCCTCAATTGTTTTGTGCATGCTTTCACGTTGATTTCAATTTAAAGGCATTTTCTTTTATTGACCATAATATTCTTATTTATTAAATTATGTTACGAGAGTACCCCCTCTCCCCCACTACCTGCATGCGCCTGTTTATAACCAAATAAAGCTGTATGCTTTAGGCGAGGCTAACATCTGATTACTAAATGTTTCTTACAGTACTGAAGTGGGAAATGTGCTGGTGTCTAAAAGGTTGTTTCCCTCCTCCTTGTCCCTCCCCTCTCTCCATCAAGTCCGATGTCTGCCGTTGTGAGGCCGGCCACCTCGGTGGGCCAGCGGGTGTGGCTTCTCCTGGCTATGACCCAGCTCACCCTGGACGCCTCCGTCTGCAGTCCCCTCAGCCAGGGCGTGGGGATCAAACAGGCGGCTAAATTTGTGCCTCGCTCGCGGCCTCGCTGGCAGCCCCTGTGGGACCCTCCCAGCATGCTCCACTGGAGGACCGTGAGCCCATTAGCCCGCCGTCTGCTAAACCCTGCCCCTCCGGCCCCAGACAGGAGTGTGAAGCAGCGCAGGGCGGCTCACAAGGGACAGAGCGCCTGTAAGGAGTGCCGGCTGAGGTACTCCCCGACGGAGCCTGAAGATGTCCTGGCGCCCGGGGCCGAGGCTCCCGGCAAAGGGGACACGTTGCGGTTGTTACTGCGGGCCAGGAGGCAGCTCAAATGGGACAGCTTTGAGAAGCCCCAGGAGGGACGGACCACCACGGTGGCTGGATTTATCGACTGGGGGCCCACGGGCACGGAGGACAACCTGGACAGCGACGGCAAAGGCGCGCCTAACATTACGCTGTCCTCCAAGGCCTTGACTACCACAGTGGCTACCACCACCACCACCACCACGACCAAGGTGGCCCACAGGACGTTTGCCGTGGTGACCACGCCACATCCTAGGACCACCACCAGGGCCAGCTTCGGGGAGACTGCCAAACCACAAAAGCCATACGGAGAAACACCAGGTAAGACACACTATGTGTAGCGCAGGGCTCACCCGTTTCCTCTACTACACATGCAAAGATTGGTATTGGATTTGGATATATACAGTGTGTGTGTGTGTGTGTGTGTGTGTGTATAAATACATATACATACATATATATATGTACATATACATACATATACAGACATATATATATATGTACATATACATACATATACAGACATATATATATATATACACACACATATATATATATATATATATATACGCATACATACACAAACACACACACACA
>JAODOY010001139.1:0-13100 GCA_025399855.1 Forbesichthys papilliferus
ACTGTTTTTATTGCGTATGTAATGTGTCAAGTGATGAGAGGTTGTACATGTGTGGATGAACGATGCAAGCTGCAAATTAATTGCCCATTTTTGGGATCAATAAAGTTTTCTTCTTCTTCTTCTTAAAGATAACTTTAGGCCCAGGTACACAATGAATAACCTTGACTGACTGTGTACGGATCCTATGTGACCGGTGCAGTCTGCACAGCTATCGGCCACTATCGGAGCCTAGTTCTGCCGTAAAATGGTATTGGGACATTGGATCCTCTTCTATGAAAACACAATGTGAGCATTTAGAAGACTGTGTACTGTACCAAAAGGATTTGGAATCAGGGGAGCGGGAAAAGTCTTGGAAGAGAGATGAAAAGGAGGGAGCCAGGTCTGGACGACGATAATAGTCACTGCATAAGACTTGCAGTGACATCATCGTATTCTGCCATTGCCCTTGGCCAAAGCACTGTCATCGGGACTGGAGATGATATCCAGGCTCAACACAGTGGCTGCCCATAGCTCTCAATACAGTGTTAAGCAAGGGTCAAATACGGAGGACCAACTGAGATGAATAAGCTCTAACTTATCTTACGTCTCTCACCTTCTTCATGCTTTTCATGTCCGTCCAGCCTCTCACATAAAGGCAGAACATCACCTCCTTTCTCTTCTCTAGCCCTCTCTATCGCCATGTCACTGACATTTTGCGTGTCCTGCCCAGGGGCGTGGTTTCATCAAAAGCTAAGATAGGGCAAGTTGACATGACGTCAACGAAGGTTATTGGGTTTTATTTGTTTGTTAAGGGGATACATATTCCGATGCTAATTTTTTTCAAATTTTATCAAACACATTCCTGCATTGTGGTGAATAGATATGCACCTCCAGGCGATATGATAGTCCGAGAAATTACATAAGAACTAGTCACAGTTCAAAAGAGCTGTGACAGGCTTTATAAAGACGATTTCCAAATATGATGCCTCACAAATGTAATGTAAATTAATCTTTTTACATTCCCACACTAAACAATATAGACATATCTCCCAGTTATAAAAGGATTCAACAGATTTTATTACTGAATTTTCTAATAGCCTATTCTGAGTATTCTTAAGTCAAGGCTATGAAGACACCTCCAGCTGCAACAAACAATGAGACTAAACGTTAGACTACCTCATCCAAAACCTACTCGTTAATGACCAAGTTTAAAGCTGGTGCAATAACATGTTCTACCAACCAATCAGACATGCTGACGAGAAGACGTGTTTTGCCAGTAGCGCCCAATTAGCGCCTACATCACACTTTCAAAATAAGTTACGATCTTTTCTTTTCTTCCCTGCGTTCTACCTGCAGGCTGCGTTTCCTACGCATATGCGATTAGCTACATAGACTAAGGCCTATATAATAATAATAATAATAATCATCATCATCATCATCCATTATATGGCGATACAAGTGAAATCCTATTCATTATTTTATTAACGCTGATCCCAAGGAATGGCAGCTGACCTTGCCATACCAAATGTACGCCTATGGTCCACACACACTTGCTATTGCACACACGTTGCAATCCTGACCTTTTCACTGTTCCCGTGTCCCCTGTCGCCCCCTGCAGGCATTTATCCTGCAGGACCGCACCCCCCACCCCCACTCTATCTATCCTCTGTCAAGGATGGAGAGTCCTCTAGATGCACCGTCGCCTCTGCTGAGTTCCTCCCCTCAGCTTCGGTTGCAATGCGTTTATCACTCTTTAATGTCCCCTCTCTCTCCCTCTGTTCCGCTCCCTTTCCCCGTGTTCATATTCCCCTGACGTCATCTGTCTGGAGCTGTCATTCTCCGTCATTCTGTTTCCTCTGGTGCACAAAAGTGGCAAACCTCGTGGGCTTGTCCCCGTGTTGGAAGCGGTTTACTTTAACACGCTAGAGCTATTATTCATCAGCTTCCGCATCTCCATCACGCCCGGCTCGCTGCCACAGTGTGACTAACGTAGCTGTTTTGCATTGTTTGAGTCATACCTTGTGATGTTAACTTATTTGTGTGTGTTTCACAATCCAGGCTTAAGTGGCAGAATCAAGGTTATACAGATAAAGGGGAAGCTTTTAGAAAAATAATGTATAGAAGCATTTCTGCAGAAATCTGCAGGATTTAAAAGGTGACACAGATTTTAAAGTGTTGCTGCCCTAAAGGCAAAGGCCCAGTTTTTTTTCTGTCTTCAGTACAGATTTAGCAGCGACCAGAAGGCCACTGTACAGGTGTCTAAGGGCCCATATGGGCGTTTAGGCCCTTAAGGTTTTAAGAGGTCAGAGATATAACAGTGGGCCAAAGCTGTTCCTGTTAACTAGCTGTGCACACTTGCAAGCACATTTCAGTAGAGCTCTTGATAAAGAAAGATTGAAGATTAAAAATTACAGATTATCTATTATCTACTATCTATCAGATTATCTATTATCTGTCCTTATCAAACAAATACATTTTCTGACAGGATTTAAGAAATTATCACTAATTACTTAAAATTATTGTGACCCTCTGTATTTTTGCCAATATGTAGCATTAATATCTTAACCATTGCCAAATGAATATACTCTATATATTTTTCAACAGCTAAACGTACTACAATGCCTATATGAAGGGGCTTTAAACATTAGAATTTCAAAGTAAAATACATAGAGATTTTGTGCAGATTAAGATCTCCTGCCAGGTACCATAGTCAGACATAGTCCTGGCTAAGAACCCTACAGGGAGAGAGTGGCCTTACATTTGAGAAGGCCTTCTCTTGACATGCTAAGAGTAGATGGTGACACCTCATGCTCTCTCAGTAAACATTAGGGTTGGGCGATGTCTACAAATTTAGCATTGGACAATGTCTGCAGTGCTCGAAAGGTGTGTAGTATGTGATTGCAGCAGCAGAGTGCAGAGAAACTTAAAGGTAAAGTCAACTCTTGCAAGCTAAATCTAAAATAATCTAAGATTTTTTTTTGTCGAAGTCAACAAATATCTTTAAATATCTTCACTTTGTTCACGCCAAATAACAAATATCATTTTGCTAGGTTACCATTATCTGTACAAGTGGAACAAATAATTTGATACTTCCACACAGCCCTGGCTCTGTAAATATAAAACAAAGTGGCGAACACCGCTCGTATCAACAATGATGTAAATTGGCTACAGATTTCTTAGCAAGGCAGGACTGCAGCAATAGCTAGCATCGCGAGACCATCATGATCTCACATGGCTAGCTATGGCTGCTGTTGGGTGGAATATAGTGTGGAACAAGTTAACTCAGGATAGTTGGTTGAGCGGTGGCAACTGGCCCCGTTTTGACATTTCCTTGAGGTAGTAGGCTACGATAACAGTACTACGGTTTAATGTTGGTGAAAAATAGCAGAAGCACTTAAGCAACTCAGTGAGTAGGCTATAGCTGGTTAAGATAGGCTAGAATTTATGGCACATTGTCTAATCTGACATGGTGACCATCGTGAAAGACAAAAAGTCATGTCGTCTGAGCCTGGTATAAGGAAAGAAATGTAATAATTCAGCATTCTTGCTGCGCTAGATCCCTTGTGGCTGGCTGTTGATGTTCTGTTAATTTCCCCAAGCCTTGAGCATGTTTTCCCTTCATCCACATCATTTTCCGTGCTTTATGTTCTCAGGAGTGGTGTACTCACTGCCTCACCACTGTTGTAAAATGCTTGCTGCCTCTTAGCTGCACTTTAGGCGTTGGGCACAAATCTGTCAGGGCAGCAGTTGATCTTGAAAAGCACAGCTACCGACATGAAATATTCAGCGGCGTTAAAGCCATGTCTCCTGTCGGGGGGGGGGGGGAGAAATGAGGTATGACCGAAGCGGGGGAAAGCAGGCCAAATTCTGCAAGGTAAACTGCGAGGAGATGAGAGTGGAAAAACAATTTTTGAGTTTATTTTAATAAAAAAAATGTTTAAAGCAAGGTAAAAGCGTGACTCGGTCGAGGAATTGAACATTTGATGACCTTTCTAATATTTGCAAGGAAAGGGTAGATTCCTACTGTGCCATTGTATTTTTGTACGACTGTCAGAGGATGACAATGCTAGTGTTGTTGTCAAGACCACCTAAACCGAAGAGAGACCAAAACGAAAATGTATCGAGACGGAGACAAGACTATGACTTTGATGAGTCAAGACAGTCCAAGGCAGGACAAGACATGCTGTAGTCACAACCAAGAGGATTAGTAGATATGTAGTGTATGTGTGCTCATAGTGTGTAACGGCATTTGCCGCATTTGACGCTTTTATCCAAAGCGACTTAAATACAGTGCATATGTCAACATTTGTTGGACAGGTCATCAACCAGGCGATTGCATGCAACCAATACGCTGGTAGTTAGGTTAACAGAGAGTTGCAGTAGTCCAAGTGTGAAATCACCAGAGCTTGGACAAGGACTTGTTCCTCACTTTCCTTGTGAGGAACAGCTTATTCTTATGATATTGTAGAGTGAGAAGCCGTAGGCACGAGCTGTTGCAGAGATGTTTGCTGCGCATGATAGTTGGTTGTCCAGGATGACTCCAAGACTCTTTACAGGAGGAGAGTAGGACACTGGTGTTCTCAAGGGTGATAGACAGGTCCACTTGAGGACTGTCTTGGAGAAGCTTTTTTTTTTTGTCGAGTTTGAGTGATTAAACGGTCAGTTGGTGTTACCTTTGTTCACCAAAATAGTTTTTCTACATTGTTAACATTCGTCTATTTTTTTGTTTGTTCAAACACAAAATTCACTTAAGGTATAAAAGCAGTTGCACACTGGAGGCCGAGTTAAAGAGTTTCTCGAGGTGCTTGCGGACACGCGTGGTGATATACGTGCGTGTGTGTTTGAGAGGGAGAGGAAGAGAAGGTGATCCTGATCACAGCAATTTGGTGAGCCTTTAACGGAAAGCTTATTATTATAGCAGTGTTTCAGTAGATATTTATATCTTAGTCGCTGCTTTGCCACTTTTTGAAAACCTTTTTTTATTTTTCTAACGATGTAATGCTGAGTGGAGGTGATGACCCAAATGCACGACGCACAGGCTGAGCAACAAAAAGGTTTAATCAAAACGTAGGGGATACAGCGTGTACATAGACACAATAACCGACACAGGACTGGAGAATCCGCTAGGGTTCATATACACAAGTAGACAAGACACGACCATTGGACATCAACAACGAGGGACAGGTGCTTGATTACTCAGACACAGGTGGAACTAACTAAGAACCCCAGGGCAGGGAGTGATGGAACAGGTCAGAGACATACAGGGAACACAAGAAGTGACAAGTCAGGGACCACGGGATGGACAGAACGTTACACGCGATGACAGCCATTGGCGATCGGCCTAACCCTAGCGGAGGCACACAGCATGACGTAGTATTTTCTTTAATGGTAAGCCTACAGTTGAATGCAGCATTGGAAAGTATAAATGACAGAGTTCAGACATGAGCTAAATTCATTGTAAATGTTGGTTTTGATCCATTTTTGGTTAATCCTTAGCCTTATACTACTTCATTCATCTCTTTTTGAAGCACAACGTTTTACATCCAAATCACAATAATTATGATTAGACATGCACCGGTCAGAAATAATGATTCACGCAGCTGTGGTTTTGACTGGTTTTGAAGTAAAATCTTGAGGAGGAGACAGAGACCTTCAAAAAGAGTCAAAAAGGTCTCGAGTCAAGTACTACACTAGACAATGCTTCTAAGTCTGTGCCCTTTGAATGAAAAACAATGTCCCTCTTGAAGGTAATATTGTATTTGCATCATGCATTGAAGCTATGTTTTACTTATCAAGCAGTAGGTATGAACATGATTATGATTTTGCCAGTTTGATAAACACATACGCTTTTTACTTACTCTACATTTTACTCAAGGGATAAATCAATACTCTTTTTTAAAAATATAATTGGTCCATGATGGCACGAGACCCTGGCATTTTGAACATTTTCTCTCTGGTGAGCTGCTTGCATAATCCCTTATTTAGATCAATAGAAACTCAATTTTCTGTTTCCACCCACCTGCTGTATATAGAACAGCTCATTTAAAATGTATCTGAAATGGCTGAGCTGGTTTTACATCAGCCTTTTGCGGGGGAAAAGGATTAGGTCACAGAATGTGACAAACAAGAACAGAATATGTGCAGTTGGGTTCAAAGGGAGATGATGACATTATTAGAAGGTTAACTTAAGATATTGGTGTCTCCTGCCACAATGTGTGACCTTGGCCTTTTTTAGTTTGAATGAGCAACATTGGTCGCACGGTGTGCTTTTAGCTGGACAGACGGGTTGACAGAAGCGAATCAAAAGATGTTAACAGCTAGGCAAGCCAGCTCATCCTGGGCAAGACAGGCCAAACCACTGATGCACAACAAGGTGGGAGAGGAGAAGGGTGTGATGGCTCACCAGAGGTTGGTAGAGGAGGTGTCCAAGTGGGAACAAGCTGCTGTCGTCTGCATTGGCGCTTCAATGAAACGGCAGCGAGTGGGCCTGGCACAGGAACAGCACTGCAACAGCTAGCTAACCGGCACACTCACCCACTCGCTGGTCTGGGCTTAGCATGAGGCTGTGAAGGTATCTATGAGAGGATGTCTTGTTTGAGCAGAAAGGTACTGTAATCAATTTGTTTTCAATTCTACAGGTTATTGTTATTTCTTAAATGCTATGTTTCTTTTTTTTTTTACCCTAATCAGATTGATTAGCCTTTGTGCCCCTCATTGTTCTCCTCTGCTGTCTTTATGTAGTTTGGCTCTGCCTGCTATTGCTCTCAGATACATTTAAAACAATATAGTCTAGAAAACGTATAGTCTAGAAACCCTGTTCACTTTAGCATTTTCACAGCCACCCTGCTGGCGGAACCAATCAGGGTGGGTTAGTGTTTTGAAATGGTGGAAGATCTAGATGAGGCAATCAAAACAGTTGTAGCATCGCCGATTGGTTAAATGCTGGCCAATAGTGTAAAAATGAACCAGAGGTCGACTCCCAAATAATGGCAACGACTGTTAATACTGTTCAGACATTATTCACGAAGTCTGGTTATACCAGGCTAGATTTTATGTGACACATATTTATAAAAAAACTGTTTCTAATCTTGTGATTTGTATCTTAAAGGCCATTTTAAAATGCATGAAAATATAGTGCATTTAACACTAAATATCGATAAACAGAACAGTATTACTGTACATGAGAAAAGATAACAGTCCTGAGCCTTAAATGGGTACGATGTACATGAATTTCAATGTTGAATTCATTTAGTTTTAATGCTTTGTGCATTACAATATTGTTAACAGTTTTTCTTGCTAAGACACTTTTCTTGAAATCTTAACCAATTTTCTCAAAAAAATACAAAACAAAATCTGTCTTTAAACCATTGACTCAAAAATCAAACAATGCTTTCAGAATAAACACACAGCCAGTCAATATATAAAACACTACAGAGCATTCATTAACACAACATCAATACATTTGGAACACAGAGTCCAGAGCATGTAGAAAAAGAGTTTAATATAGTAGGAAACGCATTTTGCTATAAAAATGTATAGCAATCACAACTTAGTACAGTGAATGCATTGTAAACTGTAAGTACTGCAAGTAATACAGTATTGAATGTCTATTCAGCACAGTCAGCCCAAATAACAAGTAAACGCATCCAGCACCTCATCCACGTAGGTTACTCTTCTGCCTCAAATAGTTTACGTAAACAAACGTGCATCAGACATCAGCGTGGAGGGAATCTGATGTTTGCTAAATTGTTCTACAGTAATATGTTGTAGCCTATATCGAATTGAGGCCATTTTAAATCAATAATGGAGTGCTCTGGCAGTTCTGGGACCCTCAGCAAAAATGTTTTTTTCTTTTTTACAATATTCAGTAAAATGTTATAAATAAAACCATATAAGCGTATTTGTCATAAAGTAGTCATTCTGGAATATTTCTGGTTGTTTGGAATTAGTTATGCCTTTCAAAGTGGACTGTTAACGTCCTGGTCTGTAATGGCCTAAGGAAAACAGGCTTCGAAATATGTGATTTAGAAAGGTGAGTGGTTTCTACATAGAAGCACTGCGGTCGTGCCAATGTGCCAGCGTTTTTTAGGTGAACCAATAAGAACCTCATTCTTCCTCCCATATCCTTGAGTATGAAAGGTGAGGCGGAATAAATGCGCAATATTAACTCCTTGAAAACACTGTGGGGAAATTAAGAAGAAGCTTGTGGGTCAAACCGTTATGGTTGCACCACTGTGTCATAGTAGCAGAGTAACAAAGCATCTGACCTTATCCTGTGTACAGCCATAGACTACACAGCCCAATCACTAAATCGTCTTTATCAAAGACTATTTGTAACAAAATACAACTTTTCCAATCATTGCAGACTTCTTAAAAATAATCTTGTCTCTTGTTCTAGTGAACCCATTATCGTGTATAGTCTGTGTATGGTCACACCCCTTGATTTTATATGAATCTTTTTGGTGCACCAACTCCATGCTTATTTTAAAAAATAAAACAACAAAAAAAAAAAACACATTTTCCAAAAGTCTTTCTTCCGCCCCCAAGCATTTATATGTAGCGAATCTACGCAGCGTACACCTACAATGTTGGTACACATGCCCACCTACTGTGTAGGTGCAGCAACTTGCAAGAGTGCGTGTGTTTTGGATGGTGCCAGTGTGGTCAGACCCGTCTCTGACGCTTGCAATCAGGCGGCATGTGCGTATCGTTATGTATTCAGTTCATGTCAAGTCAGTTCAGATCAAGTCAGCGTCCCTCCCATTTATTCAATGCTTCAAACAGGCAGGGGTCATTGCTTTGTAGACCCCCGGACCGCGCGCCTCAATGGCATACAATGAAACTTGAAACCACAACAAAACAATAACCCCAAAACCTGCTAATGAACATATTCGTTTACACAGGCAAGCGCACGTATCCAAAAATACACCCACAGCTCCACTGTAGCACATTGCTGAATACCAGCAGCATAAAGGCTCCTCCACCTACCGCTCGCTCTCCCTCCCTCCCTCCCTTCCTCTCCAACTCCCCGCTTCACTCTCTTGCCACGCTTTGTTTTCGCTCCTTTCATTGTCGTGAAGCCTTGTTTTTCTTCTGTTCTGACATCGCTATCATGTCCTGATGAGAGAAGCCTGCCTCCCTCAGACTCTCTCTCTCTCTCTCTCTCTCCCCCTCTCTCTCTCTCTCGTTACGCTGATAAACCTGTTAGACTCAGACTTTGTTCAGGAACTGACTCCCCCCTCTCTCTCTCTCTCTCTCTCTCTCTCTCTCTCTCTCTCTCTTACTCTCTGCCCCCTACACGATGAGGTGAACCGGGACTTGACTCTCTCCCTCTCTCTCCCTCTCTCTCCCTCCTCTCCCTCAACCACCTCCTCCGTCTTCCTCTCCTCCTTCGCCGGTGACCGGGGGGGGGGTGGGGGACCATGTTCTACTTCCAGCTGGTGATCATGGCGGGCACGGTGCTGCTGGCGTACTATTTTGAGTACACAGACACGTTCCCCGTGCACATCCAGGGCTTCTTCTGCTACGACAAGAGCTTCTCCAAGCCCTACCCTGGCCCCGAGGAGACCAGCAAGATCCCCCCCGCCCTCGTCTACTCCCTCGTCACTGCCATCCCCACCTGCACGGTGAGAGACTCTCCAAGTGTGTGTGTGTGTGTGTGTGTTTGTGTGTTATTGTCCTCTAAACAAACAAGCACATTGCTTGTGTGGATAGGTGCTGTGTTGTGTAGATGGATGTGTCTATACAGTGTTGTATGTACAGTATATAGAAGGCTGTATAGAGAGAAGGGGTTTGTTAATGTCTGAAGAGGTGCATGTGTGTGTGTGTGTGTGCGCGCATGTGTTTTTGTCAAGAAAGCAAGCGTGTATAGATACATACATGGATTTGTCTACATTACTGCGTGAATACATAGTAGATGATACTGTAGATGTATAGCATAAAGGTGGGTGTTATTGTCTGTAGAGAGTTGTGTGTTTTTGTATGTCTACAGACAATTGTGTTTATATGTATGTGTTTGTGTATTTCTGGAATTACAAAGATTAGCTTGTACAGTATTTGTGTACTATATATGGGGTGTGTGTGTGTGTGTGTGGGGGGGATTTGTTACATTTAGCCCGTGTGGTGAAATGATGTGGCACTGATGAAATAACATGATGGTTTTATATTTTTACATGTATGGTTTACATGTAAAGCTAAATAACCTTGTCAGTACATTGGTGACGTTGTGTTTATATGGTAGCTATAGCCAGCCTACCCTAAAGCTGCCATCGACTGTCTCATACTAGGCTATTCTCCAACTGCAGCTACACTGAAATTTTCCCGGACACGTTGACCGGCACCATTTTTTTCTAACAGAAACGCTGGTGTGTACAGTATGTGCGGGAACACTCTCGTGTATATGTATGAGTTACTAAACCCTGAGTTGGAGCCAGTAAGCGTAACACCTGGCATAACACACACGCACATACACACACCTGAGCAGTCCCCAGAGAACCTCGGACAAAAAGCACCACATCACATCTAATAATCACAACACAAAACTGAAAGCCAGACCTCCAGCTTACCGCCACGAGGTCCGGGTAAGACAACATGCAAAACAGCCTGTGCTCCCACGAATATGCTCTGGTGGTTGTTCAGAGGGATGGGTTGGAGGCTCCATGTTGAGAACATTATACAACAGTCTACACTACAGCAGAACAACTGCACATATGCAATATACTGCACGCATGTACACAGTATTAGGAATTTGAGGATGATGGTCTACAGTATTAAAGGAGTTTTGTGGAAGCAAACTGCGTAAATACTACATTTCCCATGAGCCTTGTTGCTTCGTCATGAATAGCTGCCTCCACTCTCTTTCCAGGAGTTTGTTCGTAGAATATAATAACTAAGAGACTTAACTGTATAGTTAAGTGAGTACGAGGATGTCTGTTGTTATTTCAGTCTGTCACTGTGCCAGATCCTATAGGAAATCCCACCCAGTCACATGCATTCTGAATCATTAGTGAGATTGTCAACATTACTGCAGATTGTTTCAGTTTCTTTGTTAGATACATGAATGCATCTGACTGGAGAATAGAGGAGACCCCTGCAAGTGCCTTTCGAACACATAAGCACAATCTGCTTTAACATGGGATCAGGGCAGGGTAGCATTGTTTGAGTGTTGTTCTCGTTCCAACTTAATAATGAAAATGGATTTAATTTGAATCCTGCACACAGTCCCTATAACAAGGCAGCTAGTGGATAGCTTTGGTCTGTATCACACCACAGTAGCTTACTGATCCAAACCCATGCTGTGGGTAAATTGCATTAGAAGTTGACTGGGATCAGAGACCGTTGCTTCTAGCAGCTACTGCCTGGCCTAACCTTGGCTGGCAAAGCCTGTATAACAAGCAGGCATGTATAAAGCTCTCAGGATGCACCAATGTGGTGCTAATGCACCTTGCTGTTCGCTCCAGTAACACTTGATCTCACCGTGCTTGGATGAAATCAGCACTTTAGCCTTTTGGTAGAGCACATATGGAGAGTCAAGTAGTGCAAAGGAGCTCTGAATATTGTGGGGGTGAGAAATGGAATTGGAATATATAATAAGAGTTTTTTTGTTGCCAGGAAACATTGCATTCGATTAAAAAAAATGCACCTGATATGCAAACCACACTAATTAACTAACCACACTAATGCTATATTTAAATGGGTTGATACAAAAAGTAAAATGGATGGTTTTACAACCCTTATCGTAAAGTCAGAATGATGAACTGAGAGACCTGACATTTAGGTTTGAAAAGTATAATTGACATCATAATTAGGTAGATACTTCATCTGTCTTACGGTATCTTTAGTTCAGTGCCAGAGTACCCCAAGGCCAGCAGAGGGCACTCTAGCTCTCTGTCTCCTCTCAGCAGGGTTCCAACCCCTAATTAAAATAATCTGTCACTCTTTGAAGTCTTTGCTCCGCACTAGAAACCGACACTGCCTACAAAGAAAGCAAAGGGACTGGACGTCATCCCTTCCCGGCCTTTGAGGAGGGACAGTGTGTGTGCACGTGCGCACGTGCGTCAGTTGATCTCTTGTTTGTACAAATTGTGTGTGTGTGTGTACTGTAGTTAGAGCAATTGGATGTAAAGTAAATTACCCCTTTCCTCTAGATCAAAGACTCCTATAGAGTTAATTTTGAACAAATGAAGAATTATTTGATGCAGAAACACATTTCTGTTGTTCCTCAAATAGTTGCATGCACTCAAATTTACCCTGCTCCTGCATGGGTTTCAATTGTTCTCAATTTAGTTTTTGTCTGTCAACCTCCACTTCAAGAACTTCAATTTCACATTTGGGTGAAATTACTTTTTTGGGGGTCTCTGTTTGGATTTGCCTTCAGTAAAGTCATCAGTTAATATTAATTCTGGGCATTTCTGTGACCATTTATAGGTGCTTGTGGGCGTTCGTTGGGTGGAACAAGATGCTCATTCACGTGCGCTATATTTAGAGTAGATTGTGATGTATAAAGGAAAACGCATGGAATGGGCACTTTGTGTTTAGTTTGTACGCAACATTTTCACGTGAATTCTACGCACTGTTTTATAAATGAGACCCCTTGTACTCATAACGTAGTTGTTGGTTTACTGTTGGGTCTGCAGGACTTGGCTAGGGTGATCATATTTTCAAACCCCCAAACCGGGACTTTTAGATCTTGTAGCACACGTTAATGCACATACATGTATGCGGTTATGCGTGCACCATAAGCGACTTTATCAGGATGGGGGACAATTATATCAATGCTTAGCAAACCTAGTGTCTGTACATTTAAACACATTTTAAGCTCTCACAGGTGCAATAATCAATGAATCAGTATAGTGCTGGGCCGATTAGTCGACGTAACCAACGTCACCGGTTACGTAAATACGTCGATTTGCTAAATGTACCGTTGACTCGTAAAAATATACCTATAACTATGCTCCGATCTGAAAAAATAGTGCCGTCAATGGACTAAGAGAGGCAGCAATGAGCTGCGAACGCGCTTAGTAATCCTGAAACCAAAAAAAGAAAACAAATGTGTGGCATGGTGTGTGTTTGTGTGTACCTACCCTAATGCATCCGCTGATATGTCTGTAGCAGATTCATTT